>JABFEX010000911.1:0-23209 GCA_013623515.1 Fusarium illudens | reverse complement strand
CCGGCGCCGTCGTCGCAGACTTCCAGGCGCCCCTCGCCCTGGGCACCCAGACCGGCGGCTCCATGATCCGGCCCGCTTCCTTCAACGGCATCTACGGCCTCAAGCCCACCTGGAACTCGGTCTCCCGCGAGGGCTCCAAGATCTACGCCCTGACCTTTGACACGCTGGGGTGGTTTGCCAGGTGCGTCGACGACCTCGAGCTCTTGGCCGATGTCTTTGGCATCCAGGATGATCAGCAAGATGAGGATGATGCAGTCATGTTTCAAGGCGTCAAAGGTGCGCGCTTCGCCATCTGCAAGACAGTCGTATGGCCCTTTGCAGGCCCTGGCACCCAAGAAGCCCTATCCCAAGCCGCCGCCCTCCTCGAGGCCCACGGCGCCATCGTCGAAGAGATCGACCTTCCGTCAGAATTCGACAACCTCCCAGAGTGGCATCGCGTGGTGCTCCACTGCGAAGGCAGCACCGCATTCTTGCCGGAATATCGTGTCGGCCGGGATCACATCAACCAGGTGCTCGTCGACCACGTCGAGAACATCAATGGGTTCACCCGCAAGGAGCACTTGGAGGCGTTTGACGGCATGGCCGCTCTCCGACCCAAGTTTGATGAGATTGCTGGGCGGTACGCGGCTGTCATCACACCGAGCGTCCCCGACGAGGCGCCTGTTGGTATCGAGAGCACGGGGAGTCACATCTTTTGCTGTATATGGAGTGCAAGTTCCCTTGTCCTATCCCGCGTCTTGTCAAGGAACTAACATGTTGATAGGCCCTTCACACGCCCGTGCTCAACGTCCCCGGCTTCAAAGGCTCCCATGACATGCCCATCGGGGTGTCACTCGTTGCGCCACGCTTCCGTGATCGTCATCTTCTCAACGTTGGTAAAGTGGTCGGTGACATCTTTGAGTCTGAAGGCGGATGGGAGACCAAGCTATAAGCATACCACGACGCTGTGAGCGCTTGAGCTATCGACAACCATGGTCAAACCAACGGCTTCTGAAACGGTTAAGGATTGGAACGGCGTATCGTGGAACTAGGAACAGGTTAGAGGTACATGTACAGGTAGATAAGATCAGGAAGGCGTCTTCAAGGACAGTCAAGTTAGTATGGATGTTGAATGCTTTTCGTATTTTCCCATCAGGGCGCTGGACGATTCGACTCTCGTCGATAAAGGAATCTATATCCCAAAAACCCGTCCATCACCAGAACCGCTGACATTAATTGCTCGTTACAAAAATAATGATTGCGCTCGCAACCTGGACTCGAAGCCCCTCGTCGTCCAATGCCCACCCAATATTACAATTCATGCTTGCGTGAATACCGTACATACTCCGGAACGCGGTTTCCAAGCCCTTGGCCTCACAATAAGTATGTGAGGGGGATGCCGGGAATGTGAGTGAAGGAAGAGGGTGTCAAGTATTGCCCAATAAAGGATAAACAAAAAGATGCCTGTGGGAAAGATGGCCCGAGCCGTGTGTTGAAGTAGCTCATTGCTTCACAGCGAGGAATTTCTCGATGCATTCGGCAATCTATCGTCATATTAGTTTATCATCCGTGCAAGCATGGACTGGAAATACTCACGTCGCCGACAAGGATACCTTGATTTTGGAGATAGTGGCCCATGCCCTTTACAAGCTCAACCTGCTCATCAGGGCTGAGGCTGGTGATGGCAGTCTCGAGAACAGTCCCCAGGTTAACCTTGTGGATGGCGATGAAGGTGTGGAAGTACATGTAGGAAAAGAAACCCATGATGAACTGGCAGTCCATGCGGTCGGTGATGCCGCCATGACCGGGAATGGAGTCGCCGAAGTCCTTGATCTTGAAGGTGCGCTTGAGGCCAGAGGCAAAGAAGCCACCAAAGGGGGCAATGAGGGAGGCAAACGTGGCGAGGTTGAGGGCGTGTAGCTGCATAGGGGCCAAGGTGACTGAGAAATGCGTGTTGTCGGGAAGGAAGAAGAACTGAGGCAGCTCGTACGTCTGGAGGTGGTAGACAGGGTTGGGATCGCACTGGAGACCGGTAAAGATATTGGCGCCGAGGTCATTGACGGGGCAAATGAAGTACTTGGATCGCATCATGACGTTAACAAGGAGCATACCGAAGATGACGGTCGTGATCCAAGCGCCAACGAAGCCCTCGACCGTCTTCTTAGGAGACAGCTTAATGAGTTGGGTGCGGCCAAAGAGGATACCGCAGATGTAAGCAAAGATGTCGTTGGTGATGACTAGAGTGGCGGGCAGCAAGAACCAGATCATGCCCTCAAACACATTATTCATGATAAAATGTGCTTGGACCACAATGAGGTAGAGGGCCATGTGTGTCCAGGCAAAGTTGGTGAACTGGAACTTGTAGTTACCAGCCTGGAGCGAAGCAACAAAGAAGACGAAGCCTGTGAGCGGTTAGTCTCGGCAACTCATATGTGTGTATCACCAAGATTGGGGTCTCACCAAAGACATAGAGAATGAAGCTGATGAAGCGGTGGTGAGTCGCCAGGGGCAGCAACACCTTGTCGACGAGGACAATGTGCTTGAAGTAGTAAATGACAGTCTCGCCATAGAGAAAGTACATTGTTGTCGCAAGCCAGTACCAGTTAATACTCTTAGTGGACCGCAGAGAGCGGGCGCGACTGGGTACGTTGGCGATGGCGATGACCTCCTTGAAGGAAACGATCTGGACGGCGGTGATGATGCAGATGATGTAGATGTGGCCCATGAAGAGCGCAAGGAAGAACAAGGCGAACATGACAAAGGTCCAGAAGGTGCGCGTCATGAAGTTGGCCTTCTTCTTCTCGTACTCGGCCTGCTTCTCTTCGGGGGTTGAAGGCTTTTGCTACCATGATCAGTCAGTTTATCGTGTCAAGTCGCCAAGTGAGCTCCAACGTTGGAGACCTGTGAGTCTCGGCCGTCAATTGTGCATGCTCACCTCCTTTACTGTCTCCAGCTGAGCCTGGTTCTGGAACTTGGACTTGGTTGGAGACCCATCCTCACTACTAAAGCTGGATCGTCGTCCGTCGGAGCCGTTGCGGTTGGGGAACCTAACCCCTCTCTTTGATCGGGCCATGGTTAGGGGAGGTGTTATTCGGGCGCGCTGTGGCTGCTGCTGAGGGCTTTTGTCGTGGAAACGCTGCTCGCAAGCTCTGCAATGTCTGGTGTCCTTCGCTGGCGTTTGTCGAGAATCCGGTGAGGTCGACTTGTAAGCGGGCGTTCGCGCGATGGCCTCGTCTCGTGCTCTTGAGAGAATTTAGAAACAAGAGGCTACTATCGCAGCTTCGTTGCAGTGTCGCGCTGTCCTCGGGACAAGCTCAAGGTTGTTGAAAGAAACGTGTGGGTAGGAGTGACGACAGAAGGTTATGGATGCGTCGCTGTGGTCAGAAGATGGCTCGACTCGGTGGGGGAAAAAAGGAAGGAAATAGCTGTCCGTCAGCGGTTCGCGGTTCTCGAGGGACGGAAGCTGCGGGTGCGGTCGAGTGGGCAGGTGAGCTCACTATCGCGATAATCTGGCGATGATGATGGAGGTGGGAAATGGTGGTTTGAAAAGTCGAGTTGCGTAGCCCGTCACTAAAGTGAACGTTAGCCCCCCAGCATTTCCGAAAGGCGGGTGGAGGGTTTTCCCACCTGCAGCGTCAGTGTCTGTTAGTGCACCAGCTGTTACCGGGTTGGTCCTGCGCTGTGCAGGGCGCTGACGCTGACGCTCCTGGGGCCTTGGGACGCGCGCTAACAGCATGGAACACGTCTGTCCATGTCCGCAGCCAAGCACTGGAGCGCAGCTCCATCCCCCGCGGCTGTGGCTTGACGTGTCCCGGTGGTTCCAGCGGAGTTCTGGAGCGCCAAGTTGCGCCGGCCACATCGGGTTTTACGATCACAAAGCCGGCCGCGATATCTCTCCGCTCCTCCCGAGCCTGGGCCACCCGACGAGTCTTCATATTATCCTTACGCAGTGCATGATCTTTTACTACACAGAGCACAATGGCATTCTAGCACGGATCCCGTTTGAATACTATGGTTATTATCGAGTACGGTGAACAAGCCCTAGATGCAGGGGCTGATTAAAGTGTGGGACAAGGAGCCGCTCAAACAAGCTGTTCCCATAGGGCGAATCCATCAAAGAGAGATCTGTTGTCAGATCCGCCACTTTAAACGCGGAAAGGGACGAAGGGGCTTGCAATACTCGTTTAAGAAGATTTGAACAGCACATCTGGTGTGAGAACTCAACTGAAACGTCTATCGTCGACTCGGTCCCGAGTTGCTGATTTGAGCCTCCCCCCGAAAGACCGATGGAGTCCATCCTCTCTTGTCCGCTGGCCGCTGAGTCAGGACCCAAACCCTAACATGGTTTCTCTTGTCGGTGACGTCGCGTGTCGATTGCATTGGACTCCGTGGCATTGAACGAGCGCCAAGCTTAACTGGTAATTTACCAACCCGCAGCATCCGGCACCAGGAGCATGATCCCCACAAGTCATCTCTCCGGCTTCGCTCTCGCTCTCGGCCATGTCTCAACCCGAAGCTCGAGTTGAGAGGCCTCTTGAAGGGAGGATGAACATGTTCGGTTGTGAATAAAACACGTTTTGCTCCCGAATCAAGGTGCATTAATGTTGTTCAAAATCAAGCTTGACGACATCAATGACGCAGCTGGCTCTTCACATGCTTCAGGAATGTGCGAGCCCCACTCACATGGACTGCGCCACGCTGTTCCTCAGGCACGTGGCTCATGACAGTCACCTGCTCACCAGCCACAGCCAGCAATTGAGCATTGAGCTTCATAATTGACACACGTGATCTCGCGTCGCGTCTTCAGATGTTTTTCGACCATGCCACCAGAGGTCGCGACGGGGCCATTCCCACGAGGCGCCAGATCTACAGCTTCCGTGAATCGCTCAATGGAGCTGGCCCGTTCCCTCCCCAACGCCATGAATCATGGACCTGGACGAGTTCTCAGATGACGGCTTCGACGACCTCCCCGATAACGCCCTCCAAGAGCTCGAGGACAATGCCATTCAGCTCACGCAGGCTCATGCCGCCTCCAAACCACCAACGCAACGCCAAGGAAACGATTCCCCAGAAGTCATATGGGTCGAGGACGATGATCTAGACACGACCGAAGTCACGAATGACGCAGGTGTTCCCATCGGAAGACCCGTCATCGACAGCGCCCGACAACAGCAGCTTCACTCGTCACAGAACCAACTCAACCCCGAGTCTCGACGGTCGATCCCGCCTCCCAACCCTCGATGGAATCCGGCCATCGATCCTGCAAAACGCCGCCCTGTGGTACAGGCTCCCTCGCGTCACCCGAGTGCAGGACCTAGGCAGCCTCTATACACGTCAGACCAATTCCAAACTCAGAGTGCCAACTTGCCTCCCCCCCAACACAGCCAATTTGCTCGGCCTCCTCTGCCTCAGAATCGGTTTGGGCCTTCTCAAGCGTCTCAGAATCAGCATGGCGATGTCTTGTCAGCGCTCCAGCTGCGGGTGCGGGCGCTCGAGGCCGAGCTCGGCGCTGCCCGCGGCGAGGTGTCCATCATCCGATCCAATTCTGTCAAGGAAAAGCAGCAGCACGATACCGAGATGGCTCGTTTAAAAAGGCTGAACTCGGAGCAGCTGGCAGAGCAAGAACGTATTGCCGAGGCAGCTGTTGCCGCACAGCAAAGTGCCAATACTGAGCTACAGTTCATTCAACAAGATATGAGAGAGGTTAGCAGCCGAGCTCGTCAAAAAGATGCTACTGCAAGGGCTGGATCGGAAGTTACAACCCCCAGAAAGGCGTCCAAGTCATGGCGGATGGCTGATGGCTTTGACGAGATGGACATTGTCCTGAGCCCCAGCAAAGGACAGGGACGAAGCAGGAATGCTGGCTCGGTGGCCTCTCATGTTGGTGAAAGAACGCCCAGCAAAGGCAAAAGGAAACGGCCTGTAATCGACAGCCCGATCATGGCACTGGAGACTCATACAGACAGCTTCGACAGTAGCACCAGCAAGCCTGAGCCCCCAGTACAGCAAGCACCGATTGTGGTTGCGGCACCGCCAGCTCTCCCTTTTGAGGTGAGGTTTGACTATGCCTCCTCTTGCTTGACATGTAGCTAATTCGTCTCCAGTTCTTACAACTTGTGCTTGATCACAGCACTTTACACAATCAGCCGCCGACTTTTGACATATTGTCCCGGTTCTCCTTCGCCTCAGACCCAGACACATCCTTTTCCGCCATCATCTTCCAGAAGATCCCTTTAATGGGAAATCCACTGCGTCCCATGCAGCAGCTCGTGGACTTTGCAAATCTCATGGTGGGAATCTGGAACCGGTGCATCGAGGAGCAGCTGTGGGAGCCTGTCAAGTATCTCATTGCTCTCATATCATTCACTTTCTCGCTCCATGCTACCGAGGTGGCTCCCCATGTTATACCGAACCTTGCTCCTCCAGTCCATGCGACAATTTGCAACCTAGCGACATGGCGTAGCCGATTTCCAGGGGAAGAGCTACTCAAGAAGGAACAATATCTTGTCATGGAGGAGCATATCAGCATAGTTGATATTCTATCTCTACTCTACACCACGTCGCTCGCTTGTTCTACCGCCACGGACCCGACGGATCCAAGCCAGTCCAAGGCGGCGCTCTTCTGGCAATGCATGTCTCTGGATCCCATCTCGCTACTCATGGGGCCCAGGCAGAAGTTGGATGATATGCTGGGAATGCTGGAACTTCTTGCTGTATCTTCTCTTCCTGACTCGATTGGCCCTATCACGGACGACCAGGACCCTCCGCATGTGGCTTATTCCATGATCACCTTTGTCTCAGCCAAGCTTAATGACTATCCTCAGTCAGTCACAACCCGGGCTCGGAAGCATATCGTTCGCTTGGCAGCGCTGCGGACGCTCCGCTCTTTTGCTCGACATCCATTCGGTGCTATTCAGCTTGCTTCTCACAACCTTGCGCTTCCTCGACTGGTGACTTGCCTCAGCACCAGCATTGACGAGTTGTACGACCAGCCGATCCCGTCCAACGTTTTGCCGCAGACCCCCCAGAAAGATGGCTCTGGCGTGGATGAGGCGTCCTCGGCCAGCATCTATCGGATTATTTCCCAGAGCGTTCTCCTGATTCACTATCTTGTTACCGGCTCTGAGACGGCCAACATAGCCGACTTCGGGCCAAAGCTATCCTCAGCATGTGGCGGGAGCCAACGTTATCTTCTCGCGCTGGGGCGACTTACATTTGCGGAAGAAGATTTGGTCTTGGAAGCCGGTATCGATGCAGAAACGGCTGAGGCGGCGCA
The DNA here is from genome assembly GCA_013623515.1 of Fusarium illudens. Lineage (NCBI taxonomy): Eukaryota > Fungi > Ascomycota > Sordariomycetes > Hypocreales > Nectriaceae > Fusarium > Fusarium illudens. The sequence goes on along the minus strand of JABFEX010000911.1, from coordinate 15,954 downwards.
TGAACTGCTCGAATTGGCGGTGACACCCGACGAGGGGGAGGTGGTGAGTGAGGCATTTGGGGAATAGCATGGCGAGATTTGGAGATACTACGCCGGTTTCAAAAAGGAGTCTGCATATCTGGCGTTTAGATGGACAAAAAATGAGCATTTACATGGGCTCAGGCAGTGTTGGTTGGAGCTGAGCCAACTGGCATGGCAGGCGGCCACATATACTTGGGTGATTGGCGTTTCGAAAAGTAGGATTGATGAGATACCATTATACAATGAAGCCAGCAACTTGGCGGCGGTGACAGTTTTTTTTTATCCAGGTCATGTTTGTATTCTCGTGTGACTATCAACCGGCTCCCATTCACTCTCGTCAACGCCTGCTTCATCACCAACAACCACCAACTCCTCGCTTCAGCATCACTCATCCCGACAAATCAAACTCAGCCATTGTACGAAACATGGACGTGATCCCTATATCACGGGTTAGACTTGTCTGTTAATCCAAGGAATATCAACTCACCAATGGTTCTGGGTCAAGTCGCCGCGGTCCTCCATGGTCCGCCAGCTCTCCCAGTTCTTGTTCGTCTTGTCGACAGACGTGGTCCAGATCTTTTGTCCCCAGATGACGTATTTAAGGTTTAGAGCGCTGCGGTTCCTCATGCACCACTCTGCGATCTCCTTTCCAGAGAGGGTAGCAGACTATTCACAGGTCAGCTATTACATCAACGGAACAATACGAAAGGGTTTGACTTACACCACCGCCGTCGGCACACATGAAATCAGTCGCCAGTCCACAGCAATGGTCAGACGATCCAGGACAAGAGCAGTCCCTCTTACAGGAAGAATGCGTGTGTTGGTGTTGGCGGGCCCGATTTGGGCCTGTTTGAGCCCCGTTTTGTGGACTGCGGAACATGTAGCGGAAGTATCTGCACAATAGCACAGTATTTACTAAATACGTTTCTTTGCCTTCTAAATTTTAAGTGAGTGAAAAAAAAAAAAAGGTCGCGTCGGAATCGAACTTACGACGTGAGGTGACAACCCAGTTTCAGATTGTAAAAAAGTGGATGGGATGCACTCTCAATCAATGCTTCTTTTGACCGTGAGACCATACTGCCCGAAGGTGTCAGTATCTAACCTTTTTTAATATATGAAGCTATGTTGATGCTGTAGTTATAGCGCCACCAGCTTCCCCCGCCCACCTTTGACCATCGCCAACTGGTAAATATCGTGTCACGAGCACCAATTTTGGCGTTCATTCGGACCGCGAGAAACGCACGGCAGCACTCCAGTACAAATGATTTACGCCCTACGTGTCCGTGCACAGTATGGCGGCAAAAATTTCCCACCGCGCGCCGGCCCACGCAATGAGCCTACGAGTACGGCGGGCAGGGCTCAAGAGGCGAATTATATGTGGATCGAGTGCTCGAGGTCTGCCGCTTCCTGCCATCACGCTGGCATGCCTGTCGTATGGATGGCTCAGAGGCTCACAGGCTTGCCAGAGTGAGGGCTCGAAGGTCTGCTGCTGCCTATCACCGTGAGGGCTTCTCTGTTTTTCCGCCGCCGTGGGCGCCCAGCGCATTGACCGACGGCACGTGACCCTAACATGACCGGGCGGTGGGAGGCCTGATTTGTGCATCGTTCCGTCATGGCACTTACCTGATTCCACGTTGCTCGAGTACATGAAGTACCTACTTGCCTGCCTTTAATCATGAGCAAGTATCGAGAGCACAAAATTCAACGCCTAGTACTAAACGACAACTTTCATAGCCGTACATGACACAGTTTAGGATATTGCGGAAAATGCCAGCCAGACCTAAGGAAGAGAATGCGACGGCGAGACCGTCCCATTGCCTTCTAACACTACTAATACTCTGTCCTTACCTGCCAATTCGTACCATCAGAAACAGCTGGGACTCTCTGGCCTCGCTCACCAACCTTACCTACTACCAAAGGTAGGTGGAGCAGGCACGGGCAACTGGCGAGCGGGTTCCTTCCATCTGGAGGGAAAGAGCCACGAGAAGCAACTTTGAGAGGGAAGGCGCGCTCTAGATCAGCAGCAGGAACTGGGTACTACTACCTACAAATTTTCTGTCTCGCCCATCCGCTGATGTTTTCTTTTCTTCTCATGCTTCTTTTGATGATGCGTGAGTTACCCCGTTCACTCGGGGGGGACTCGCACTTCTCAAAAAAATTTGGAACTGGCTTTGCTGTCTTGCTTGACATACCTCAGCTTCTCGTGTCAAGGGTGCGTCTGATGTTTTCCTTCGGGCTTCAGGCAATCCATGTGTACAATTTTTGTCCCATTACGCTTGACGTTCAGTCTCGCAACCTTCTTTTTTCATTGAGTTCCAGGTCTTGTACCTGGGCTTGAAGAAGAAATCCAAAACCTGTCTTAAATGTACTGGAGCTTAGAAAGACAGGATACCCTGATGCTGTGGGGTATGCAGCGTCCAAGATGCAGGCAAAGCTAGCGTGTGGCTCGCCCTGTGAATGACGCTCTCCAGCCTCTCGCTACATTGACTGAACCAGCCTTCTAATACCTACCAGGCATTGTATCTGTTCTGACTGTCTTGATAAATACGGCTGTGGAACAGGCTGAAACAATGCGAGTCCCTTCGCTCAGGCCGAATCATCCCCGTTGCCTGCTTGCTGGCCTTCTGGTCAGGCCCCATTGACCACGTGACACTGGATGGCCAGTCAGGAAACGGGACCGCCGACAGGAACACATGGATTACAACCAATCTCCCTCACACGTCCAGGGAAGGCAGCCACAACCTTTTTAGCAGCGTCGACAGAAACCTGCTTACACGCCCCAACAGCCGGGATATTCGGCGCCGGGTACCCACCGAACCCGGAACCCGCACCGGAGCAGCACCGCATCTGCCCGGGGCCGGGACACTGGTTGGTCACCGAACTCCCCGCGCAGTCAGACGTCCAGCGGCAATTGCCAGAGGCCCCGTTGGCGCAAGTAGGCTTGGAGCAGCATTTGATGTTTGCGGCGTCGGCGGGGCAGGCGCCCGAGATGGAGGTTCCGCCGGAGGAGGTGCAGGCGGCGGAGGTGATGCACACGCCGGCTGCGCCGTTGGGGCCGTAGCAGGGTTCGTCGGATGCTGCTAGGACTGAGGGGGAGAGGAGGAGAGGGAGGAGAGTTGTGAAGCGCATGATGTGATGTAGATGTGTATACTCTTGGTGGTGTGAGTCTTGGTGGTATACTAACTACTCTTCATGAACTTTCAACTGCTGGGCGACGCCCTTCTTATACTCGCCTCCTCGACTGATCTTGCCCTCTTTCAAGACGATCATCATCATTCCAGGTTCCACGCAGCTTCACAAGAAAATCCCGCCCGCCGTTTCGTATTGATCAACATGGTGCATCGAGCCTCTATCCGTCTCCGTCATTTGTGTCTCGTCGCCAGCCAGTGAAGTCATCAGGCGTAGGATCATTCCAGCTCAAGTTTCAAGGCCTCCAGCATGAAGCCATGATCCCCATTCATCTCCACCAGCCCCAGCGTCACAGAGTTGGTGTCCAGTTCCCTGTTCATCTTTTCAGCTCCCGTCCAAGCTTCCTCTTTCGATCAATATCCCCTGCAAGCATCCCACGTTTAAATCGGAAGGTCGTAGTTTCGAGACCGACCACCCGGCCGATCATCGAGATCAGCAACCTCTCCTAACTGACGATCCCTTCTTGGCAACGCTATCCTGTCGAGCTGAACGAACCCCTCGCATCCCACGTGTCGATATCGTACCGCCCAAGGCGGCAGTTGAGATACCCTCAAAACATGCCATGCCAGGGCTGGAAGCTGCATCCTTGCGTCGGTGGCTTGTTTCGGGTTTTCTTTGGCGATAGCACGGGGATGGCTGCATAGTTTCTGCAGGGATGCCAGCGGAAATGTCCAAGTTTAAGCTTAGAGATAGTCGATAGATGAGACATGTTTCTCCCCTGGGGCATAATCCGGGGCAATATTTGGGCCGGCAGTGTTACCAAAGGCAAACATTTTAAAGACGGACATGGTATAACGACCCTTGAAACAACGATATCCGAAGAGTTGGTGTTTCGTATTAATGGCTGGTGCTAAACTGTCCACGACGCAGGAGTACCTACGCAAGAGAGGTCAAAGAAAAAGACACGATGGCTCACTTAGTTCTGGGTATTGCAGTTCGAGCATACCCTGCCCTTCCTCACGCTCTGTGTACACCCGGTACCAGAGCAGGGAACGCTAACAGTACCGCAGTATTCGCACTTTTCATCCTTCTTGACGGACGAGCCGCACTTTGCGCAAAGGATGTTGTGTGCTACCTTATTGATTAGTTGAGCCCAGAACAAGATCATGACGACTGAGGGGGGGCTCGCCAGATGCTTGATGATACTTCAAGTCGCGGATGGCTTTCCTAGATCGTTGGTCTTCCAAGGTTAGGTAGGCAGTCTTGAATAGTTGGATGAATGCTTTTAATCCCGGGTAGTAGAAGAATAATAAGTTGAGACGTAGTCTTCGTCTACTGTCTTGGAGAATGTGTCACGCTGAAGCACCCAAGTAGACACTTGCGAGCGGCAAAGGCCTTGATTGACTTAGAGGCAACAGCATAGGCTGTGAAGAAGGGCCAGTTAACCGTCTGTCAGAGTAGGAACCTGGACTGCCCACACACTATCTGCATTGATACCTCATCCGACATCTAATCATGGTACAGAAATATCCCTCTGTAGGACATATCGTGCTACTGGAGAGATGCCATGCCCCCAAACCGCGGGCAGCAGGTCATCTCCCCTTATCACGGCCTACCTGCCTACGCAAGGGAATATTCTTAGAAGAGGTCAAGGATCAGATGCCAGCCGAGCCCTTTTACAGCCAACAAAGCGAGGGTTGGTCGCTAGTGTGTCGATACAAGGAATTAATATTAATAGAGTGATAGGAAACTGTAGGTGCGCAACTAAGTTATAAACATTGCCGCTTCCATACCAAGCACGCTCTTCTCCTCCATGGCATATCTGTCATCCTCCCCAAACCCTTTCTTTGCTCAAAAGATGGAGCCAGGCCGAGAGCCTGAGCCGCTTCCGCCGCCGCTTCCGCTGCCGCTGCCGCTCCCACTGCCAGATCCGCCCTTTGTCTCAGTGCCCGAGCCAGAGCCTGACCTTGTGCCAGAACCTGAACCTGAACCTGAACCGGAGCCGGAGCCGGAGCCGGAGCCACCTCCGCTTCCACTGCCCGAGCCACCAGATCCAGAGCCAGAGCCATCGGAGCCGCTTCCGCTTCCACCACCAGAGCCTGAGCCCGTGCCAGAGCCTTCAACTCCCGAGCCCCCAGAACCAGAGCCTCCAGCTCCAGAACCTGATCCGTTAGAGCCAGAGCCACTTCCACCACTGCCCAAGCCTCCCGATCCTGATCCTGATCCTGATCCTAAAGATCCAGAGCCACTTCCAGGACCCGAACCACCAGTGCCAGAGCCGCTTCCGCCTCCGTTGCCTGAACCAGAACCGCTTGAGCCTGAGCCAGAGCCACCAGTGCCAGAACCACTTCCGCCCAATTCCCTATCTCCCGACCCAGAGCCTGAGCCGCCAGATTCAGAGCCAGAACCTCCCGAGCCAGAGCCGCTTCCATTTCCTCTGCCTGAACCAGAACCAGAGCCGTCGGTACCAGAGCCTGAACCTGAGCCAGAGTTACCTGAGCCAGATCCAGATCCAGACCCGGAGTCCGAGCCAGTGCCACTTCCGCCTGATCCAGAACCATCTCCGGAGCCGCCCGTTCCTGAACCACCAGAACCGGAGCCAGACCCAGATCCGGTGTCGCTTCCGCCCGAGCCGCTACCACCAGCTCCGCTACCCCCCGAGCCCGGGCCCGAGCTGGTACCTCCTGAGCCAGAACCACTCCCGGAATCGCCTCCGGATCCAGATCCAGATCCGGAGTTACTGCCGCCCGAATCTCCATCGTCTGAGCCGCCGCCGCCGGCTCCACCATCTCCCGAGTTTGAGTTCCCAGAGCCAGAGCCAGAGTCACCTTCCCCGGATTCAGACCCAGTTCCGCTTCCTCCAGCTCCGTCCTCGTCAGTTAGATCCTTGTTGTCACCAGTTCCGTTACCGTTATCTCCGTTGCCGCTACCTCCCTCCTCTTCAGGGCCTGTTGCTCCTTTACCAGTCTCTTGCGTGGATTCGATATCTTCTGTAGGGTCTCCCTTTCCGGTCTCTTTCCCATCTTCCGTCACTGGTGCAGATCCTGTGTTCTGTGCAGATTCTGTCCTTTGTGTCGATTCATCGTCGCCGGTTTCTTTCGCAGACCCCGTCTCTTGTGCAGATTCAGTCTCCTTCGTAGGTTCTCCTTCACCAGTCTCCGTTGCAGATCCATCGAGGTTTCCGGTCGACGAGCTATCATCACCAGAGCTGGTCTCATCTGGATCAAGCCCCTTTGTTGAAGACATGCTGTCTTCCGTGGACATGGCATTCGAGGAAGCTCCCGATGCCGGCGAAACTTCAGGCGCGCTGACGCTGTCAGTTGGGCGAGCTTCTTCGGTAGCACTAGCAGATTTGTCTCCGCTTGTGTTGGTTTGTCCCGCCCCAGTAGCAGCACTTTGAGGTTCAGTTCCAGTTTCAGAGGCCAGTTTGGCGATAGTATCAGACTCGGGCTCCTCCTTTTCAGTATTGCCTTTCACTTCAACTTCGCCATCGCCATCGCCATCGCCATCGCCATCGCCATCCTCTCCAGAGGATCCGGTACTGGTGGGCGTTTCACTACCTTCCACAGAATTGGCTGTAATCGGGGCTTCAGATGAATCGCTGTTGTCAGTTGAGCCGGCGCTCTTGGTAACACTAGGCTCGCCTCCGCTTGTGTCTATTACACCCGCTCCCGAGGTAGCACTCTCAAAAGGGGTAGAGGTTTCGGAGGTTTCAGCAGCTAAGAAGGAGCTTCCAGAAGGTGGAGCCGAGGTAGCATCTTCGGAAGTTTCAGCAGCTGATGCAGTGCCTTCAGAGGCCGAAGTAGCTGAGGTAGCATCTCCAGAACTTTCAGCAGCAGAGTTAGCACTGTCAGAAGCTCCAGAAGCTTGACTTGACGTAGCATCTCCAGATCCCATTGATCCTGTGACATCGGTCACATCAGTCGCCGGAAAGTTCGTAGCACCACTGCTTTCGGTTGGTACACTTTCGGCTGTCGTTTGGAGAGACTGTGTAGCATCTTCAGATCCCATGGATCCTGTGACATCGGCTACGTCAGTCGTTGGAGAGCTTATGGCGCCATTGCTTTCAACCGGTGCACTTTCCGTTGTTTGCGGAGACTGTGCCGTATCTTCAGGTATCAGGGATCCTTGGACTCCAACCATCCCAGTTGCCCGGGTGCTTGCTTCAGCGTCATTGTTGCCAGTCAGAGTGTCTTCTGTTGTTTGAGAAGGCATTCCACTTTCTTGAGTGTTGGTGTCCCGATTCTCTGAAGATGCGCTGGTACCGGCCGTTTCAGTCGTCGCTGAGCCTTCTGGGCCTTTGCCACTCGTAGTCGGATCAGCACCTTGGGTCTCTCGTTCACTTCCAGAAAGACCAGTAGTCTCGCTTACTTCGGAAAGGCCATCCTTCCCAGTTGTATCAACGGTTCCACTTTCGCTAGAAGCACCGCCGTTTACAGTTGGGTCGACAGTCGTTACGGGCTCGCCGTTGCCATCTTGAGTGGTAACATCTCCGTCGCCGTTATCAGAGTTGTCGCCCTTTTGGCTCGACTCCGAGCCACCTGTTCCACTGATGACAGTCTGGGATGCGCCTGGGAGAGATGTCGGAACAGTCGAATCAGGCTTTCCTGCTACTTCCACTAGAGGAGCTCTCTGGGTTGGCTTTCCATCAGACTCTGTCGGCACGATGGTGCGAGTAGGGGCCTGTTCCGTGGCTACAGGGGAAATTGAGCTCTGAGGTTCCTCCGATGAGTCAGATGGACCTACGCCCCTCGTAGAGGGATCATCAGGGGACGATCGGGTCAGCGTGGTTCCAGGATCAGAGTCATTTGTCCCGGAAAGGGAGGCCGTAGCCGCAGACGCGGTGGTCTCTCCAACGAGTACAAATGGAGAGGCGCTCAGCAGGGTTTTTCCATCTGATCCAGTGGGAACGACAGTACGAGTAGGAGCACCAGGACCGGCCCCAGGCACGGTACTCGTCTTTAGGTTGTTCAACTGGGTAGACGTTCCAACAATGATCGTTAACGGTCCACCAGGGAAAGAAGGAGGGAAGGTGACACGAGGGTCATTAGGCTTTGCTCCCTCTAGAGATACGGTAATCACAGGTACCTCGATGCTCCTAGAACCCCCTTCAACCAGAACGAATGGGGAAGCGCTGAGGACTGGCTTCCCGTTGGAATCAGTTGGAAATACGGTTCGGGTTGATGCACCAACACCAGCATTAGAGGCAGTGATAGTGCTGAGAGGGCCCAGGTTTCCGGATTGGCCGACAATAACTGTAAAAGGCTGACCTTGGACGGAGGGTGTAATAGTAACCCTAGGGTCACCAGGCTTCGCCCCGGCCAAAGAGATCGTGATCGTAGGTGCGCCATTACTGCCAGCAGCGCTTTCAGCCGGAATGAATGGGGAGACGTTGAGAGTTGACTCTCCATCACTATCAGACGGGACAACAGTTCGAGTTGTACCAAGACCAAATACAGGGGTAGTGTTGGTAACGAGGTTCTTGAGATCCTCGGATGGCCCTACAACAACCGTAGTGGGCTGACCTGTGATGGAAGGAGGAAGAGTGACACTCGGATCCCCTGACTTCGCCCCTTCAAGGCGAATAGTTACCTGAGGATTATCAGAAGCGCCAGCAGTTGTCAGGTTAGTTGGCTGAAGCTCATCAATCAGACTCGAGGGGCCAACAATAACCGTTCCAAGCTCGCCAGAAGTAGAAGGCGACAGGGTGATGCTCGGGTCGCCGGGTTTCGCACCATCGAGAGAAATGGTAACCTGGGGGCTGTTGGACTTTCCGCCTGCTGCCGAGCTCTTGATCGCATCAACCTCGACAATTATGCCCGTCGGGCCAACAACCACTATAGTGGGTTCGCCGGGGACCGAGGGCCGAAGGGTTGTGCTGGGATCGCTTGGCTTAGCTCCTTCAAGAGATACTGTGACAGGAGCACCATTTGACGTGGGACTCGGGTTGTTGACCATGCGAATATCATCGATTATATCTGAAGGATCAACAATAACGGTAGAAGGCCCTCCAGACATTGAAGGGGGCAGGGTTATCCTGGGATCTCCTGGCTTTGCTCCGTCCAAGAACACTGTAGTTTGAGGCCCGTCTGAATTATTGGCCCCAGCCAGGTCATCATCGGCCCCTCCAACAACGGCCACGGGTGAAGAACCCGGGAGCGGCTGTCCATCAGCGCCTATTGGAATGATCGTTCGAATTGGGCTGTCGGGTCCATTTCCAGGTAGTGTAATCGTGTCATGGCCATCGATTTTATCAGATGGACCAACAATGACAGTACAAGGCTCACCAGGTACAGAAGGAGGAAGGGTTATGCAAGGATCGCTGGGCCTGGCTCCATCGAGAGAAACTGTAATGGCATGGTCGTATGGGACCGCGGTAGGCTCGCAGATATAAACAGTACCCTCACACTTGCGGCAATCAGGCTTCGGGTGTTCGATCGAGACTGTTGCGTGGTGGCCTGTTCCCTCAGTTTTCGTAACGGTGGCATAGGGGACGTTGGTGGGCTGGTAGCGAAAGACGGTTCCGTAACAAGAGTCGCAGGCTGGATGCTTGGTTGAGGTGGCTCCAACATCATTGCAAGTCGGCACCTCGAGTATCACGTAGTTCTGGCCGTGTATGGTCGTGACATTCTTGTCGTAGTAATCTTCCTGGGCGTAATAGCCTTGACTGTCGTGTTTGCCCTGACCCTTCTGCTTGCCGTGGCCTTGATGGTTCCCATTGCCCCCGCGGAACTCGTTGTCTTCAACTTCATCGCCATAATGTTTCTGGCCTCCGTGATATCCTTGTTTTTCATTGTGCTCTTTATACTTGTAATCTCCAAGGGAATCGACATACTGTTGCTGGCCTCTATGGCCAGAACCTCGATGGGAGTCGTTGCCTGCGTTGGCTTGAGCGGTAGGCCGGAGTAAACCAGGGGTGCACTTGGCAACACAATCTCCGAGATCGTGATACCTCGTAACGGCCACTTCAACAGTGACATACTCAGCTAGGGCTTGGGTCGCCAGAAAAGAGTGTAGGGCGACCAGCTTGGCCCAGGGAAGCCCTTTAAGAGAGCCGTGCCTAGCCATAGTTGGCAGACAAGGTCTCAGCAGAGAAAGAGTGAATCTGCTGAAGGCTTGCACCAAAGAAAGAAGGAAATAAAAGTCCCCGTTGCTTATTCGGATGGGATGTCGAATTAATGATGCTAAATCGAGGTGGTTAGCAGCTGGTCTTATAGAAGCCATCCTCAACCAGGACGACACTCGCGGCTCACCTCGACTTCCCTCCTTTCCATAGCCCAGGTTTGTCTGATCTTCCCGTGTCCCGCTAAAAATTCTAACATGGCGACATATCGAAGAGAGACATGGAACTAGGTGTTACTGCCTCGAGCTACCGTGCCTGGGGACGACCCCTCGTCCTGACGATACCAATAACGAACGCTACCTTGGGCATCGGTTGATGGAAGCATCCCCGGAATGCGGCCGGGCAATTTGACGGCTTCATACTGACGCACTCCTTTCTAGCAGGTTTCGAAATTTCCGAGTTGATGTTTTGGAAATGGCAAAGGAGGGCTCAATCGAAGGGTAGTCTCTGGAGATGTTCAACGTGCCGTCGCCCTTGGCATATCCCTAGGCGTCCAATCAGAGGCAAGGGGAGACACGGCAATTCGATGGCGAAATTCATTATTGAAGCGCAAGAGGGAGTGAAGGTCTGGATGTCGGCATCGGCGAGATGGATTTGGAGAGCGTTGGGAGGAGCAGAATGGTTGGCTAAGGGCAACACGTGATCTCGCAGTGCAAATCAACCCGTGAACCCCAACATCCATGCATCACCATTGTCCTCCAACTACACTTACTTGTTCACCATGTCCAGGACGCGGTCCTCCTTCTCATGGCAATTTTTCTATGCTCTCACATTCACATTCACTGCATCCCTTCCCGACTTCAGCACCCCGCAAAAACACCGATCGCTCTCCCACAGAATTCCGTTCTCATGGCCTGCCGAAGAATCCCAGCAACACGAGACCGATTGTGTGGGTTTCAAATGCTTGTCCCGTGGTTGATGTTCTAGGGAGAATTCGAGTTTCACTCCCATAGACCCTGAAGATATTCCTCAGATCACCTTTTCCCTTGGCTGAGATCATCCTGGAGTCAGTCAAACAAATGGCAACTCTTATCACTCAGGAATCCAGTCCTCGCCATTATTTTACTTAAATCGATATGTTACGGTTTCATATTCGTCTTTTTGGAAGAATTATTAATATTAGGACTTCAAGAGCAAACTAACTACTGTTACACGCTGCCAGACGGCTATCCTCTATAGCCCACAAACGCCCGAGACATGGCCTCGTCAACTCGGGCCTTCTCGAAAAGACCCTCAGCCTTCCGGACCCTTTCTATCCGTCGGCCATTCCTCGTTCCAGCCGCTGAACACCGGCTTCTTTAACCGACTTCTTCATTCCCTCGTCCCGTGGACTCGCTCGCGGCTCACAGACCCATCACGCGCCTGATGCCGACGTTCTCCACAATCCAGGCTCCCCCTAGTCGGAACGCTCCAGGACCATCGACCTGGCCGTCGAACTTGCCCATGGCCATTTTCGTCAGGAAGTCCCCGAGTACAGGCGTGGGTGAGTGGCCGCTCCTGTAAAAGGTCCTCATGGGAGGACCAAGAAGGGTGATCATGCCTCGGTATAGGACCCCAGGGTCAGGGATGTACTTCTGGATGGATTCATGCGCCGCCGCATCCACAAACGCTGGTCGAGCCGAGTCCGCCTGCAACGTCGACATCTTGGTCGACATCTCCCCGAGCGCTGTCTCCGTCTCTCCCTTGACTCTCGCGAAAATGGGCGAGAATCTACCCGGGGATTGCGTCGCTCCCTCGCCAGACACGTACACGAACCGGAAGGGCTCCTCCCCCTCGTCCGCCAGCGTCGAAAAGGCCTTTGCAGCCTCGAGCGCATAGTCTTTTGTGATGCGAACATAGTCCTCCTTGCTGACCTTGTTCTGGCTGATGCCCAGCGCCCAGACGCAGCCACGGGCACCGGCTAGTTCGCGCAGGACTTCGGGCTTGTACGTGGCAAAGTCGTTGTGAATGATGACATTGACACGTGGGTCTTTGTAGTCGGTGGCCATTGGCACGGGGCGACGGCTGAGGATGGAGATTTTGGTGATGTCCTTGGTTTTCAACATGGCATCGAGGACCGAAGAGCCAACGAGGCCAGTTGCGCCGGTAAGGATGAGATGCATTGTGGTGATGTGAGTGCTTGCAAGGTGGAGTATTGATGCTAAGGGAGGACGATGGGCAATTGATGAGATCCAATGCTTCCCTTCTTCTCAAGGGGTTCAGAGGCCAACATATATATATCATTATCTTCTTTATCAACCATTTTAGATCGTCATCGTCGTCCCCGTCAGCTCCATTACTACGTACATTCACCAATCATTGTCAGAGGAGGCAATCATGGCTGGCGTCAGCCAGAGTGAGCAATTAGCGACGGACCCTGGATTTTCGGACTTAAAGGGCGCAGCTCCGCTGATCGTGCATGAGGCGTCGTCAAGATTATAGCCTAGACGGACGGACTTTGACTTCGCCTCGCAAACTCCGCCGATAGAGAATTTAAAAGAAATCCAATTGTGTTGGTCCGGACTGTATCATCAAGAGTATGTACCGTAAAAAGGTCATGGAGAATCAGGGTAGCGCATCAGGAAAAGCTGAAGATTCACGCCCCTCTAATACCTATGTAGCAAGAATATCAACAAGACTTTTTCCCTCAATGCGCACCATAATAACTAGAGTGACACATGCGATTATACCATAGATAACGAGAAGAGGATAGTAGCATCAGTATATCAGAGGTAAACCTTGTTTGAGTGCTGAAGGCATTGTGAACGTCACCTACCCTGAACCAGCGAGTGTATCTCTTTTTTCTCTCTCTCTTTCTTCAGCATACCTACCCATCATGTCTCGATCATAGTACATCATAGTCTTTAGTATTAGCTAAATTCCGTTAAACTCGACTCTCGAGGGAATTATAGTTGTGCGTTGTTGGTTGGACGCCTGTGAGAAAGAACATCCTGTCTATTTTAGTCAATACATGTTTCACGATGTTACCACCCATGATAATAATGTTCGATACCCAGTTTTAGTGTGCTTGACACCCTGTCTGTATGAGAAGAAAAGTCCCCAAAAGTAAGAATGCCTGATAGTTTACTACCAAAATGAAATATCTACTAAACAAGAAAAGTATTATGAAACGCGCAAAACGTTGTACAATATGTGCCAAGTCTCTTTCACCATGTCTTTTTACAAACTCAAATCACCAAAGCCAGACCCAAGAGGAGACCCATGGCCATATATCGAGCAGGTTCAGCTCTAACCCCGGTATTTGTACTGGAATGTTGTGTAGAAGCCAAAGCTGTAGGCCTCGTGGCTTCAACTCGGACGTTGTTCGCGGCACTATCTTCGTCGGGGGTATATGTGAGAGCGGTAAAGTTGCACGCCTTCATGATCATGTCCATGTCTAGGACCATTGTTAGCGTCTTACACCCATCAGTAACTTAAGCCAACACTCACTATTTTGCTTGTGCCCATCTACGACGATGCAGTCATGGCAGAGCGCCGCAACCTTGGCAACGTCGAAGCTCTCGTTGTTGCAGACGCACTCTTGCTCAGGGTTGTTGTGTGAGTATAGCTGCCCCGTTTGCTCGCCGCCGCTCCACCCCACGCTACGTGTTGTTGCAACTGTCTCATGAAGTACTGATCTTGTCGGCAGAGACACACTTGTTGTTGATCTGGAAGAGGCGGGAAAAGAGGCCGTGGTCGACGTTTGGGTCGACGTTTGGGTCGACGCTTGGGTCGACGTTTGAGTTGACGCTCGTGTCGATAGTGTAGCCACTTGATCCGCTGCGGTTTCGACATTCGTGGAGCTTGTGCTTGGCTGTTCTTCAATAGGCGCCGTCGCTGTGAGCTCAAAGGGGAACGAAGTCGGTGCAGCCCTGATGATGGAAAAGCTCCTCTTTTCCAACACCTCGCCGCAGCCACCATCCTGCCGCGGTTCAACCCGCAAGGGATCATCCTCCGGGGGTTCCACGGCCAGCTTTGGAACCCACGGTGCTCGCTTCACCAGCCGCTGCCCGTGGACGTCGCATTTCGAAGTAAGCTCGACGATTGGACCGCAGATGGTGACGCACATGAGAGGTATGTCGTCGGGCGGCAAGACGTCGGCCGTCACAATGGCCACCAGGCCAGAAAGGACGACCTGCCCAGCCCACGACAACCTCATATCGCCGAGAGTCGTTGCTTATGGATCCGTCTAGCGAATGATCTTGGCGCGGCCTTTTGTTCAACCTTGGATCGGTCTGCAGGAACCGCGATGTGACTGTCGAGGGTTGACGGCGCAGATCCAAGCGAGCGGCTGTGGCTGTCAAATCTTGGATTTGGATGTAACGGACGAAACTAAAGTCGCTCTTTGTCGACTCAGTAAGATCAATGAATGAAACGCTTAGCGATATTGTGATATCACCAAAAAAACCAGTTTGTGAAGCGAAGCGACAACCCGTTGGCTAGAGAATGAGGGAGGACAAAGGTCTCGCGTGACGGTAGCGTCCTCGAGGAACAGCTCAAGGAGAGCCCAACGGACTCGAGAGTACGAGTCCATTTCATGGTGAAACACGTCCAGCTACCCCGAGTCCTCAGACGATGACCTCACCCAGCCCGTTAGAGTTGCAGCGACCTCCTGCGCACAGAGCTGGGGCAGGGTCGATGCTACCCTTCATGCGAGCGAGGTCTAAAACAGACGAAATCTAGAACACCTTTGGCAAGTGACGGGCTTCTGAGGCTAAAGTCTTGGCGGTGCCTCGGTAACAATCTGTGACACTCTGGTGAAGGTGAGACAGCGCGCCATGGTCCGAAACAGGGTTGGCAGAAGCGTCGTCTCAGGGCATTGACAAGGTAGCAGCAGTCCAGTCACGGCAAGACGAGAAACATGTAAGAAACGGCTTATAAAGAGAGACATTACGAGCTGATGTTGTCCGCGTAAAGTAGAGCTCTTCAGAGGTAGGTAGGTAAAAAGGGACGAGACGTCAACTCCACGGATGTTCCCAACTCACTAGAGTTGAACAGCCAATAGTTACATCACAGCTTCAATCAAAGCCATTTCGGGAAAAACTAGTTGCTCTTGCATTTTTCATAAATCTCAACTTCAAATCTAAATCTATGCCCGATGAACCTCTTCTCCAAATCACGCCTGT
The DNA here is from genome assembly GCA_013623515.1 of Fusarium illudens. Taxonomy (NCBI): domain Eukaryota; kingdom Fungi; phylum Ascomycota; class Sordariomycetes; order Hypocreales; family Nectriaceae; genus Fusarium; species Fusarium illudens. The sequence goes on along the minus strand of JABFEX010000911.1, from coordinate 576 downwards.
GCATGTAAATCGCACCCCCCAGCCCTTTCCATCCAGTTGACGTATCTTCTTCCTCGGCGTGTCTCATCAGCCACGTCCAAATGTCAGTCATTTCATGCTATTAAAACGGTATAATCTTTGCCAACAGTCGACGCATTCATGCACACAAGAAATCTAAAATGCCGGCCGTTGCAAACCCCTCGTCAGGCCCCAGGCGTGACGTTTAGAATCGGTGCTGGCGACCGACACTCTCGACGCGGACGCCCAGCTTGACCATCTCCCGCGAGTCGATGACACCACGGCCATCGAAGACCCAGCGGGGCTTGGCCATCTTCTCAGAGATGCGGACCCAGTCGACGCGCTCCTTGGGCTTGTACTCCTCGGCGCTTCCCATACCAGTGGCGAAGCCAGTCTCCTGGCTCTCGCGCTCCTGGATGCAGTCGGGGCAGTCCTCGCCGCAGGTTGGCTCGACGTTGAAGCGGTCGAGGGGATCCTGCGAATTGACGTCGGAACGCTGGACGAGGTGCTTGTGAAGGGCGAGCAGATCATTGGGGCTAGGGCTGGCCGACTCGAAGGGACGGGGGTCAGACTTGGGGT
>JABFEX010000910.1:0-51839 GCA_013623515.1 Fusarium illudens | reverse complement strand
CCCCCACCGACCCCCTCTCCGTTTACCACTACGTCCTGATGATTGCCCAGAACATCAAGGGCATGGAGCTGGCGCAGGAGATCCTCGGCGACGCTGCCAAGGACCTGAAGCCCATCCAGGACGCATTGGACCCGCATCTCAAGGACGCCCTCAAGATCGAGGGCTTGACTTCCCTTAAAGTCTATGTCGAGACGTATGAGTTGATAACGGGCCGGAAGCCCGAGTGGGGCGACTTGATGTCGACATAGAACATGCAAGATATCTTGACGTTGACCCATGTACAATTTTATATATGTATCATCTACCTTTTTGTACAACATACCTCTTTCTATGGTAGAACAATGTACTTCTCCAGGTGCTTGGGGATGGCCCCCAGGAGCTTCTTGTCCGTCAGCCACTTGCGCGAGAACAGCCGGTCGGCGTATCTGTAGGCGCCGTCGCAGAGCACCGTGACGACGGTGTGGCCCTTGCCCAGCTTCTCGGCCACCTCCTTGGCCGCCACCACGTTGAGCGACGAGCTGGCCCCCAGGTATAGGCCCTCCTCGTCCAGGCAGCGGTACACCATCTCGATGCTCTTCTCGTCGGCGATTGTCAGCGAGCCGTCCACCAGGTCAATGTCGGGCTGGAGATTGTCCGTGATGCGGCCCTGGCCGATGCCCTCAGTGATGCTGGACCCCGTGCGCTCAGTGAGCTTGCCGCCCGAAGAGATGTACGAGTGCAGAACGCTGCCTGGGGGATCTGCGAGGAAGCTCTTGACCCGGCCATTTGAGACCTCCTTGAGATACCGCGTGATGCCAGCCAGAGTACCAGCCGTACCGGTGGCGCAAGTGAAGGCGTCGACCTTGCCCTGCGTCTGAGTCCAGATCTCAGGCCCCGTAGTCTCAATGTGCGCGCGGCGGTTGGCCGTGTTGTCAAACTGGTTCGTCCAGACGGCATTGTCGAGTCGCTCGGCGTGGCGGCGGGCCTGGTGGTTGTAGTTCTCGGGGTTGTCAAAGGCGACGGCGGGGACGGGGTAGACCTCTGCGCCGAGGAGCCGGAGGAGGTCGATCTTGCCCTGGGACTGCGTGTTGGGCATGTAGATGACGAGCTTGTAACCCCGCGACCGGCAGACGTGGGCGAGGCCGATGCCCGTGTTTCCTGCGGTGCCCTCGACCACGGTGCCGCCGGGCTTGAGCAGGCCGCGCTCCTCGGCGTCCTTGACTACGTAGAGGGCGGCCCGGTCCTTGACAGAGCCGCCGGGGTTCATGAACTCGGCCTTGCCGAGGATCTCGCAGCCCGTCTCTTCGGAGAGGTGGTTGAGGCGGATGAGGGGAGTGTTTCCGATGGCTGCAGCGGGTGTTAGTCAGTTTGTGTAGCTATCACACAGAACGGCACATGGGCTACAAACCTCCGGTCAGACCCCGAGAAACGCCCTGGGCCTGGGACACGGCGATGGTGTGGGCGCTGGGCTCAGCAGCCTTTGCTGCGGCGACGGCGAGCCGCCGGACGCTGTGACGGAACATTGGGACTGTGTAGGAGTATCGCGAGCTTCAGAAGGGGCCAATTGACAGAGAAGTAAGGCGCTGAAGAGTCCGAGGTGAGCGAGGTTATGTTGTGGAGGGTTTTTGGCTTGGTAAGAAGGGCACTCAAGCGTCAAGACGTGGTGGGGCCGCAACCGGTGGGGAGCTATGGCGCAATCCCGGCCTGTCGGCGAAGATCCACACCGAGTTCCATGATGGCTTCAATGACACCATATAGCAAAAGATCGCAGTACTATTGTGAGAAATGGATATCTGGACGATATATACGTAATAAATATGAAAGATTTAATGGCCTGGAAATGCTGGTCGTAAGTCTCTTGATCCAATGAGGCGCCGTCAACCCTGTATCTCGCTCTCATGAGGAATTCTGATCCGGCCGCACGTACGGTGCTGGGAACAGTCCCCGTGAGCCCATGTATGACCCAAAGTACCAGTCTCCGTTCACGTCTTCAATCTCTTTAATTTCTGCTCCCCGAGGGAAGAGGAGCTCGTCGTCTGCTCCTGGCTTGGGATACCATCCCCACTTCGCGCTCGCCTTCATGCCTGCTCCGCCATCGGGCGGGAAGCTCTGTGTAAAGTTTGTCGAGCCGTCGCTGGAGGGTGCTGTTTCTGATACGTCCCTGGTGAAGAGACGAGCTGCGGTCTGGTCGCCGCGTTGCCATACCCACTTCTGAAGCCCCTTCTCGCGATGCTCGGGCTTGTCGGCTGACTCTAATCGCAGTCCACGGCCTCCCACTAGGTCCTGAGCAATGTACCTCCACTGCCCGATCTTGCCGTCAGCGAACCCGACAACTACCATTCTGTGGCCGTGAAGACACCTCCTCCACCCGGCATGGCCGTTCTCGGGGCTGATCTGACGTTTGGTGACAAGTGTGCCGTAGCAAGAAGCGCACATATCGTAATCACCCGGCGCCGCATTTGAAACCAGAGAGCTTGTGCATTGGTAGCAGTGGTATCTCGCCTTGTTCGGGAGAATGGGCTCTTGACAGATATCACACCGTGTCGCAAATGACAGGGGCTTAAAGGGGCCAGCGTTTGACGCGTTGGGACCTTTGAAGATGGTTGCTGCCGGAGGTCTCCCCGGTGATCTTGGGGGGCTTCCAGATCGGCCATGAGCTGGTTGCGTTGCCTCATGAGCTAATGGCAGTAGAGTATGCGAGCATGATTTCCCCTGATTTACGCAGTCATTGCAGAAGCCCCAGTCACCTTCGTTACAGACATCACAGCGCCAGTAACACTCGTTTGTCCAGGCGGAACACTTGGCACAAAACGTGCCGCTCTCCAGTCGATGTCGTGGATCGTCGGTCGTCATTGTTTTCCGGCCATCGGCTCCGCCGGGAGTAGAGCGAGGAGGTCGATACCGACTTGCCGTGAGCAGGTGTGGCCTTGCCAGCGATGGATCTCCTTTCTGTTGCCGTGTCTTTTCCCATTTGGCCCAGGCACCGTAGCCAAACCCGAACCAGTAAAGACAACCCTTGCCAGCTCGGTAGCAGTCGAGGCACATGTTCCACTGGCCGCTGGCGCAGATGGAGCAGTTGTAGTGAAGCTCGTACTCAATGTGCGGCTTGTTGCATCGGGCGCAACTGATGGATGGCTCTGGAAATAGTTGAGATCTTGTCCTCTGATGTCCCGAGATAGTCGGGCTGGTGACCGGACTGCTCACCGTCTGGTGAACAATCGCGAGATCTGCAGGACGGGAACGGCTACTGCGCCCTGTCGTTGGCTCGGCTGCTATGCTTGATGCACTGGATGTGTTTCCTTGGCGGTTGGCAAAAGACAGGTTGCCTGTTGACGCGGCGGCCTCTGATGGGTTGAAGAACGGCCCATGATGGATAGGAGTACTAGTGCTGCGTCCCTCGCTGAAGCTGGGTCGAGACTGAGTCGGGTCCGAGGTTTGAGACCTCAATGTGAGGTCAGTTGATGATCGAGCAGCAGGTGTGACCTCGGTGGTAGTTGGAAAGACGGGTGTGGTAGCGCTGCGACTCTCGCTGGTAGTCCTGCGCCTCGTCCGCCTCCTCGTGTCTTGCACCTCGAGATTCGCCGAAGGGTTGGACGGCGGCGGACGGCTCCGCTCCTCAGTCTGGCTGGCAGCGCTGGCCGCACTGGCGGCGCTTGTTGATCTGGAATGCGGACGGGGTCTTCCCCTGGGCGCCCTGTTCCCGTCCGGGGCTAGCATGCGGGAATCCGCCGGCCCCGACTCCGTGTGCCGTGATGATGACGGATAGCTGCTCCCGTTGTTCCTCCGCGACGTCTCGTGGCGTGTGCGTTCCCTCTGTCGTCGCCGGTACGCCTCGGTGATGCGCCTGCTGAGCTCGTCGTCGCGACTCAAGTCGATACTATCCAAATCAAGTCCGTCGAGAAGCCCTTCTTCCTGGATCTGCCTGGCAAAGTCCTCGATTTCTCTCTCAATGTCTCGCTCACTCATGTCGGCCGAGCTGATGAGCGACCTGATGGATGACTGATGCTCAATCTGGCGCTGTCTCGACTCGCTTCGCCGATGTCTCCGTTCGCCGTCGGGGTACAACTGGTCGGCGCTGTGACGGGCTCCGTCGTCCATGCGAGGGCGATGTCCTGGCCTGTGCTGGCGGCTGTCCAAGCTCCGGTCTCTGCTCGACCTGCCTCTGTCATCTGCAGAACGACTCTCACGTCTTCGTCGCGTTCTTGGTGGTCCGGATGACACTCCGGCTTCCTGCAGACTCATTTCTCTGACCTCATCCATCAGTCTTCTATCCTCATCATCCGTGCGCCGCTCCTCGGCCGTTCTGTTGGTGTTGATCTTGGGCACCACCAGGTCGCCAGGCTTGTACTTCTTGGCCATCTCCTCCTTCTCTGCGGCTGATCGATCCTTATCCGGGTTCGCGGCGATAAACATGTCCAGCAGGGTGACCACGGTGGCATTGTGGGCGGTATCCCGCACGGCGGCTCGACATGACGGGCAAGTAAAGATGTTGGCGCCGGCAACAGGCGGGTTTGGCGATCGCTCGGCTGTCGTGGCCTGGAAGAAGAACCACTCCTTGAGGCAGGCGCCGCAGAAGGTGTGAAGGCAGTCAAGAAGCGTCAAGGGTCGGTATAGGAGCTCCGTGCAGATCTGCGCAAGGTCAGCGATGGCTTGGTGGTGACGGGATGCAAGATCAAAGGCGGGGAGAAAGAAGGCCCTACCGAGCACGTCAGCTCCTTTTCCAGGTCCAGGCCGGCTTGTGGAGGCTCCATTCATGTCACGGTATAAAGAATACAGCCCATACTCTGGGTAAAATGGAATGCGCACGTAGGAGGAGCCTCCGGTGAGGAACACGGTAGAGATATGTTTGTATGAGGATACGACCAGACGGGACGGGAGTCGAGAATGGGCGTTGGGCCGACTATTAGAGGTCATCCATTAGTGGGTGGCGGGGGCCTTGGCCTGGGCAGGCCTGACTGAGGTGGGCATGGATGGGCGCTAGGTACGAGAGAAAAGGCGGAGGAAATAGCTGCATTGGCATCCAACCTACGGAGTACCTGCCTATCCGATGGCACACCCATTTTTTTCTTACACCATGGAAAGAGGCGGGAGGAGGTTGGGCCGCTACATGGAAGACCCTCGAGAGTTTCCATTTCCGAACAGTTATTCATGTATGTCTGTGGAGCGTGTGCGAGGCCTGCGAGACATTTGACGTCTACCTAACCAACACGCTGTCCATCAGGCAATGATAGGCTATTCGCAGGCTTTACTGTTGTTTACTTCTTTTCTTTGTTGACTTTTACCTGACCTCTTACCCGTTCCGCAATCGTTTAGCCCGCCATTGCCATGAACCAACAGCGGGCTGTGGCTGTTCCCGTGTCATCATGCGGAGTATCCATTCCCATCCCATCCATCCTTCACACGCACACCAACTGCAAGAGTCCGCTTACAACATCCCTGGAAGAACCACTGCCTCACCCCCACCTCCACCTCGTGAACAGCGAGATGGTGTCGAGTGGTTGAAAGATACGACGACACTGGTCACAAGGACACTCAATCGAGCCCGAGACATTTGGCACATTTGATGCTGGTGGTGGTACCCAGAAGATATCTATGGTGGATGGATATCAAGAGTGCTGAGAACTCCTCTGGAAAGTCTGGATGCATGAATGTTTTCCCAAGATGTGACTGGTTGTAATACAAGGATTGAACCAGCTATTTTGGGAACTTACCCTTGTTTCCACTACTTGCAAGCACAAACAAACATATTCTCGCGTCCCGCGGTTGCAACGGTGTCTGTATTGCATCTACCAAGGCTGAATCAGAAAAGGATTGCTTCCTTCGTAAGCCGCAGCGAGGCAAGGAAGCCATAAGCAGCCCGCTAACTAGTACCTAGCCTCCAGCAATAGCAACTACCTACTACGTACGTAGTAGTACAGCAGCATCGCCACCATCCATCTCATCCCATCTCTTCTTGCCTCATGAGTGAGTCCACTCGGCCTTCTTCTTCTCGGCAAACGCCTTCATGCCAATCTTTTGGTCCTGGCTGCCAAACAGGCTGTGGAACACTCGGCGCTCGTACTCGACGCCGTCCCGCAGCGGCAGGTCCTGGCTCTTGTTGACCACCTCCTTGGCCGCCACGACAGCAACCCTGGAGTAGCTGGCGATGGTCTCGGCCAGCTTCAGCGTGCCCTCCATCAGGGCCTCGTGGGTAGGGAACGTCCTGGCGGCGAGCCCCCACTTCTCCGCCTCGGCTCCGGAGAAGGACTTGCCCGTCAGGATGAGCTCCATCGCCTTGGACTTGCCGATGGCACGGGTCAGGCGCTGGCTGCCGCCGGCTCCGGGGATGGTACCGAGCTTGATCTCGGGCTGACCAAAGTTGGCAGTCTCGGTGCAGTAGAGGAGGTCGCACATCATTGCCAGCTCGCAGCCGCCACCGAGGGCATGGCCTGACACGGCGGCGATGATGGGCTTCTTGACCTGTGTGGTGAGGTCGGACCAGGACTCGATGAAGGAGTTGGTGTAAGCCTCAGAAAAGGTGAGCGGGGCCATCTCCTTGATATCGGCGCCAGCAGCAAAGGCCCTCTCAGAGCCGGTCAGGATAATGACAGAGGTATCGTTGGAGACATTGAAGTCGAGCAGAGCTTCGTTGAGCTCCTTGATGAGAGGTGTGCACAGAGCGTTGAGAGACTTGGGGCGGTTCAACGTCACTGGTGTGTGGTCAATTTTTGGGATACTGATGCAGTAACCCCCCAATTGCACGCAGAGGCTTACCTTGACCAACGCCGGGCTTCGGCTGAGAGACCTGGATGTACTCATAGCTTTTTGAGCTGTATGCCCGGGCAATTCGGGGAAGCGTAGATGGCTGGAAGGGCACTCGAGCGGCCACAGGTCTCATGCAGCGGAGGGCGTTCATCTTGGCAGCTGTTGGTGTGAAGGGAGAGTAAATTGAGGTCAATAAAGGAACAATATTATGATTGAAGCCGCTATGCGCAGTGATGAAGCCTTTCAGTTATTTCAAGGAGAAACAATTGGCCAGGTGATATATAGCTGGGAGTTGACACCGCTGAAGCTTGAGAGCTGGGGACGAGGGAGCTTAAGCTCGCTCACGGTGACGCAACTGGCAAGCGTCGGCAAATAAGCCGAGGGTAATGAGAACAGCCGCCCATATCCATGGCAAAGCCGACCTACGGCCTGGGGCTGTCACGTGAATTGAGCCGAAGACTACCTGGTAGGTAGCCCGTATCAAGGTTGGAATCGTTGAGACAATAAGTTTAAGTATCATAATGATTCTTTCAACTATATATGTTACCGATTCATTCAATCCTCTGTCGCTTTCTACCAGTATTAGAGCGATGATGCAATGTATTAATTGGTTCTCAAGTCCCCACTAACACCAGGCAGGACTGTACATGAACCGTGACCTTGAAAGCGTGAAGCAGAGCAGAGCTGAATATCATATGCACATGGTAATGAGACTATTTCTCAATATTGGTCAAACCCCCAGACACGCAAGTTATGAACACGTCTTACCATCTCTGGGTCCTTCGTCCTTCTTCGACAAGGGAGACTGCATGGCTCAAAGTGGCATTTCGGGAAACGCGACGCGACGGCTGCGCCCCAATGACAGGTGGGGGGACAAGGGGGTCAGACGGGTGTTTCTCCAAGAGATCCCCTAAACTAATTTGCCCCGGAGCTCTGAATCACCAATGAGACGGCCTGCTATTTGGTTCCAAGGGAGGCCACCCGGCGGCCAACGGTTCTTGCTGCGCCGGTAAAGGCCCGGCAGAACAGAAGGGAACGGAACAGACCTTACGTGGCTGCATCGCCAAAAAGTCCAGACGTTGCAAGTCCCCTCCCAGATTCGCCATCGGCCATCGCAACTTTAATCCTCGCATCAATTCTTTTGCTTCTTCATAGTCGCCGTCTCCTCTCCGCGTGTACTTGCTATTTGTTTCACGACTTGGACGACACTGTCACAGAGATTACTGTTTCCCAACCGACCGACCGAGGCGACTCGACTCGACACTTGTTCAAGATGAATGCGCCAGAGCCTGAGCAGACCCCTTTCGAGGCTGTCAGCGTCCACACATCCAAGATCCAGCGCGTATGTCTCCTCGAGCATGAACCCACGGCGTCAGCGACCCCGTTGACACTTTGACTTTAGCATTACCAAGCTCTGCTGGACCAGTCGACCCCCTTTGTCTTCTACCGATGGGCTGGCACCGTTGCCTGCCTCTTCCTCTTCTTCCTCCGAATCCTGTTCGCGCAGGGCTGGTACATCGGTACGCCTCCATTCCAAGAAACCCCTCGACGCCAAACCTTGCGGCTAACGTGGTATAGTTGCCTATGCGCTCGGCATCTACCTCCTGAACCTGTTCCTGGCCTTTTTGCAGCCCAAGTTTGACCCCTCGAACGAAGAGATCGACAATGAGATGGAGGATGGCTCCGTGGGCACCCTCCCCACCAAGCAGGATGAGGAGTTCAAGCCCTTCATTCGACGACTCCCCGAGTTCAAGTTCTGGTACTGGGCCACCCGAGCCATCATCATCTCGTTTGTGTGCAGTTGGTTCGAGGTCTTCAACGTTCCTGTTTTCTGGCCCGTGCTGGTCATGTACTGGATTATCCTCTTCGTTCTTACTAGTGAGTTTCGACCCATCATTGATTTACCCCGAGATTCTAACCCTCTGCAGTGCGAAAACAGATCCAGCACATGATCAAGTACCGCTATGTGCCCTTCACTGTTGGCAAGAAGAACTACGCCGCCAAGAACAACTCTTGATTCACGATGGGAAGATTTTACGACGGATATTTTCTTCTTTCGGCACGACCAGGCAACCAACAGAACCTGGGACCTGCGTGCGTGTCCTGTATAAACACCGCGACTGGCTTTATCAAGCTGCGCACTAATGCGATGTGTGTGTGTCTCGGGGGTGTGTACTGCATGCAAATCATGAGGTGGGAGGGAGGGATCCATGGGCGATTACTGGGATTGGCGATAACGGAATTGGGCGTTGCCTACGAAACAAAAAACGTAGCTATAGACTTTGAATGGGCTTGGGACCAGGGCGAACGAGAGCGCAAGAGGCTCGAGTCTTGAGATGAACCATTTAATGAAATACGACCTATCAAACAAAGCAATGACTGGATTATACTGCAAATTTTCGGCTTTTTTTCTCTTTTCTTTTGGTGTTGTCTCGAGGTGTCGGAAGATGGAGATGGAGATTGGTGGTGTTGACGCGACGTGGAGCTTGGACGGGCCAGCCTTGCGCCTTGCACCGCAAAGTCAGATTTCCTCAACCTTGAACTCAGCCGTGCGCGCGCCAACACCTTCCCCATCAACCCAACCCAACTTGAACCGCTTCATCTGCGTCGCCCTCCTCGCATCTTGGGCTTCACAATCACCAATTCCCACCCGCGGCGCCCATCGCCCATCTCGACACAGCCATGTCGTCTTCAGCTCCTCGCTCCGGCGAGCGCGTCATCCATCAGGACTTCATCGCTCGCATCCGCTTCTCCAATGCGCTCCCGCCGCCACCGCACCCGCCCAAGCTGCTCGACATACCCAACACGGGCCTCGCCAGCGGCCAGTACACGACACCGGGGTTTGCGTCGCGCCTTGCTCGAGAGCAGCCTTTGAACATCGAGGCTGATGCCGAGCTGGGCATGCCCCTTGACCTGGTGGGCATGCCTGGTGTTTTTGACGGCGACGAACGATGTGAGTCTCGACTGTGCTGATGCGAGCTGCCTAAGCTGACCCTGCGTAGCAATTCAGGCGCCTGCTCATCCTCCCACTCTTCACCCTCACGACCGACCGCTCCTAAGACCCATTGCCGCTCTCGGAAAGCTCAAGGTCGCCGAAGCCAACGTTTCCTTCCTCCGCCGAACCGAGTACATCTCATCCACCGTCACGAAACGACACGATGGGTCTCTGCCTCGCGCCCTCCTCACCAAGGCCAACAAGTCCCGTCGCTTCGTGGAGCCCGCCGCCAACTCGCCTCAGGTCATCAAGCGCAAGATCGACAAGGGCTTCGACATTGCCGAGCACGACCTCAAGGACCCCAAGCGCGTCAAGCATCCTTCCAAGAGGAACCTTACCGTCGTGGACTGCTCTCCTCTCATCCCCGATCTCGATGCCTTCCCCGACTCTGGTGCATACGTCACCCTCAAATTCCACCAAAACCCCGTAGCCAGCTCTACAGAGTATGATAAGCGTCTGCTCAGCGGTCTGTTCAGGCCCATAGACCGAACGCCTCAGGAGGAAGAGGCATACGAGTTGGCGCTCGCGGCCCACGAGCAGGACCCCGTCAACAACCCCAAGCCCCAGAACTTGATGAACTACGACTACTACCTCGCGCAGTCGAACTCTGCGGGTGACCGTTTCCGCCGCAAGTTTGACGTCGAGAACCCCGAGCACAACGAGGAGGAGCTTTACACGCACGAGTCGGACGCCGGCGGCTGCTTCCAGTACAACCGACTCCGAGCGTACGAGACGTCCCAGGAGACCGAGCTCGATCACTCGACCAAGTTTGAGGAGGAGATTATTCTGGCGTACAACGAGGACACCTTCTATCCTAACCAGAAGGGTGTCTACTACTACCCCGTGATGCAAAAGTCGGTCATCCGGCCTCAGCGAACCAAGAACATTGCCCGCAAGATTGGCATCGCCGAGGAGGAGCAGATAGTCGACCAGCTCGACATCACAGTCGAGGATCCAACGGAAGTCATGCGGGATGCCATGAAGCAGTACCGTGAGAACCCTCTGGGCTGGGGACAGGGTGAGGACGAGGAAGAGGAAGAGCACGGGCACCACGACGCCGAGGGCGAGGAGGATGCGCACCACAGCCCGGCAGCCCACCGCTCAAGATCGCCTTCTGAGGACCGTGATGCCGAGGGCGAGGACGAGTAGGACTCGGGGGGAGGGAGGAGAGCTTGACCTTTGACTTTTTTACTCGAGGCTGAAGGAAGGCCTCGATCAAATCGACGACACTCAGGATAGGAGATGCAGCATCCGTTTTTTTTTTGGCGAATCCGGCGCAGGGTTAGTTTAATCATAGATTTTCGGGAATCAAAATTCAAGCTTATAATGTATCCAAGACTCGTCATGAACTCGTGCGTAGAGGTGCTCCTCTTGGTGTAGTACCCGTGCTGTATATATCCATCCCAACCCAACCTTGACGCCATTAAACCAATGTCCCATGTTCCCATATCTATGCAATGCCATCCCAAACCACAGTGTCACAAGTCATTCAGTCAGCTCACACATCCGTAGGAAGCTTCTTGCTGGCGCTGGCGCGATCATAGCCAATCACCTCTCTCTTGTCGTCTATCACCCGAGCATACCTAAACATGTTAGTACCGTCTCGAGAGATACTTGTAGACAGACAGGCAACACTTACTCTAGCATCAACCGAAAGAACCACGCCTCCATGTCGACCTGGCGGAAAGCCTGGTTCGCCCACTCCCTACTCGCCATGGCGATGCGCTCGCCCTCCCCGCGGGCAGCCTCCTCACTATCAAAGAAGCGCACCGCCTCGAGCCAGTCGTCGCCCTGGACGCTGAGGGGCACGTAGTGAGCCCACGGCCGGAGCCACTCGGCGTGCCACTCCCGGAAGACGGCGAGCTTGAAGACGAGGCTCTTGCTGCGCAGGAAGGCGCCGAAGCGGCCCGAGAAGGCGTTTCCGTCCATGTCGAGGAGGTACCTGCTCCGCCAGGCGTCCTGCTGGTCCACGGCGTCGGTCACGTTGAAGAAGGCCCGCTGGGCCTCGCAGTCGCCCGGGTCGCACTGCCCGATGTGCGAGAAGTGCACGTCGACGAGGTCGCGGTACTCGCCGCGGGGCACCTCGCTGGCGGCCCAGGGGGGTGTGCTCTGGCTGGTGAGGATGTGGGCTTGGTCGCGGGCGTTGAGCTTCTGGACGAGGCGCTGGCGGTGCTGTCGCCGCCAGCGGCCGTCGCGGCTGTATCCTCCCGTCGTCGAGCCGCGCCAGTATAGCTTGTTCTCCTTCTTGGACCATTCCATGTCCATCTCCTCGTCGTACTCTACCTTGCCGGCCCAGTCCCAGGTGGAGGGGTACACGAGGTCGCTGTAGGACGAGATTTTGGATTGGGAGAAGATTGGGAATAGGTCCTGGACGATGCCGTATGCGTTGGGTCCGCCAAAGAAACCAAAAGTCGACTTGAGCGAGGGTGAGAGGCAGATGTCGGACATGGCGGTGGTGTTGTATACAAAGCCAAGGTCGCTCATACCGTACTTGCTTCGATGGTCGACGCTCTCATCATCCTCGACGCACCGGACTGGGCTGTCTGGAGGACATGACATGCGGGAATGGGACCAAGTCGACTGGTGCGCGAAGAAGTTGAACCGTGTCAGAGTCGTCTCCTCAAACGACTTTCCGTCATGAAGCTCCGAGTTTGTCTGGGTGAAGTCGTTGGCGGGTTTCTCAACCGCAAAAGCCGCTGGCATGTACCTTTCCCTCGCCGTCTTGACCAGTCTCGCCAGATCCTCGTGAGAGAGAATAACTCGAGACTCGTCGTGAAAGTTAAAGGCGAGGTCCATATCCGGGAGATACTGAAGAAACCTGGTCATCATGCCCTTGGTAGCATTCTGCTGCCACTCGACGCCATTCTGGATATAAGTGATTTTGTGATCACGAATCGACACTCCAATCAGGCCGTTGTCGAATCCCAACGCCTCTCTAGCCCTAGCCCGAATAGTCTTGGGCCTGAGGCCCCAAAACGGCGTGATCAGGTCGTAGATGTTGTCAAACTCGTCAATCAGCTTGACCCCATTGTCCTTGGCAAACTTATACCACTTGTCAAAGTGAGGCGGCGGCGGCATCCCATATCGACGGCGGTACTCGGCAACTGCCTCCTGGAGCGACTTGGACTGCCGAGCCTTGACCTCTTCAAACTCGCGCTGCGCATTTTTGACGAGGTACGCGATGGGGTGTGTCCCTGATTCGGGAACTGCCTTGGGGTTCGGGTTTCCTTGATTAGATATCTCGTCCTCTGTGGCTTCTGATGATGAGGTGGACAGTGGTTGTATTGGTGCTTGTGCTTGTGCCTGTGTCTGGACCTGGTACCTCCCAGCTTGACCCGGTGGTATCCGTACTAGAGTATAGGCGCAGAAGAAGAAGAAGACGAGGGCAGCAACTGAAAAGAGCTGCCGTCGTTGAGAAGCTCGAAAGGATACGAGGGACCACATCTTTTCGATGGCCTGTGCCAGACAGGAGTTGGGGGGTATCTTGAAGTTGCGCTAGAGTTTGGGAAGTCAAAGTATCATGATAAAATTAGTGCGTAATGACAACAGAAGTCAGCCATAGTATGCGTCCAGTTTTTGCGATCTGAGTTGTCGATGAAACCAGCGCTGAGAGGTGAGACGGGTTGGCGTTGGGGCGCTCTTATTGGACGGGGCATGGATAAAGAAAACAATGGCTTAGTCCTCGACGGCGTTGCCACAACGACTTTGGCACCCTAGCTGTGCCATTTACAGTGCCATACAGAATGCGCACTGTACATCATCTCACTCTTGGGCTTTGGCTCTTCAGTTCTACGCGTCGCTTTGGACTTGACGAGCTCCCTTCAGTTAACCCTCCCATGTCTCCAACGAATGGCTGCGATTTGTACCAAGTCAAGATTCAACGACATCTATTCCACAGGCTTGAAAAAGGCATGGCTGGCTGCCGGTTACAACAAGCCCCAGGTTGGGTCACAAACAATCAAGAACAGTGTCAATAAGGCAAGGAACATGCAGACACGGTCTTCACAACAGCAATCTGAATCGGTGAATCTGAGCATCTCGTCAAGGTTCAATTCCAGTCCTCGCGTGTGCGACCAGCTCCATAGCTATAGTATCGCATCGGTCATTGTCATCGTAATTCCCCCCAACGCCGAGAATGCCAGACTCTTTGGTCAAAAAAACTTTTTTCTTTGGGTAATCCCGTCCCGCCTAGTAGAAGAAGCCAATGATCTTGCCAGAGACGTGCTTGCGTCGGGCCTCCTCGTGGTCCATGATACCGGCAGAGGTGGTGAGCATGACGTAGCCGAACTGACGGGCAGGGAGCAGCTTGACAACCCACTTCTCGAGCTCGGCGAGGCGGACGTTGTAGCGGGGGGAGATGACACCGGTCTTGTTGAGGCGGCCGGTGAGCTGGACGACGATCTTGCCGGAGCGGTGATCGTCAACCTCCTCGAACTCGCCGATGAAGCCTGAGGGAGAAAGAGTCAGCAATGTTTCGAGAGACTAAACGTTTAGACGTCATGGGTAAAAAAAGATCCGAAAAACGTGTAAGATCTCCGAGTTTAAATCTATCGGCAACTTATAGGGGCTGGGTCGTGGTGCAGTATCGACGGTAGCCCTAGTTATCATGCCGAATAAAGGAAGAAAAAAGAAAAAAGAAAAACCCATCGCTTACCGTGGCGCTGCATGACCTGGAGGAACTTGATGATGACCTTGGAGGAAGGTCGGATCATAACCTGACGCTTACCAGCCTTCTCGGCATTGTTGATGGAGTTGAGCGCATCGTGGAGAACGGAGGTGCGGACCATTTTGGCGGTGTTTTGAGGAGATTCTCAAGTCGGGACGGGAAATGAGGTATCTGCCAGGACGAAAGCCCGTGTTAGCCCTTCCGAAGGCTCCGTGAGCGTGGAGAGTGCCCTCAGCGACCGATCGCGAGGGTTCTGCCGCCCAGTGCTGAAGAGAGAAGCGTATCGAGGAGCGAGTCGCCGGTCAGGTGCGTGCATCACATTGATTTCCGAAGCAGCCTCACGGCCGGCGACGTCCCCGATTGCTCTCTCCTGCCATGGTGAAAGGCATCATCCTTCTGATATCGAATCGCCGTCGGGCGTCATTCATACATACCTCGTGGAATTGACGTTGGTCGATGGTTGAGGAAGAGAATCAAAGGGAGAAGCACGCGTTGTGGGTAAAAAAAAAAAAAGTCGTGCTGGGTGTGTGGTGTGCCCTGGTGGTCCGTGCACGTAAAAATGCCCTAAGGGTACAGCGCACTCGGTCGTTTAGATTTCGGCAAATCATCGTGGGACTGAACGAAGACACTTCCAGATCACGACTCAAACCCGCTCTTCCAACCTTTCTTTTCCCCCCCTGATACACATAGAAATCTTCGAGGATCGCCCGACAAGAAAATAAGCCAAGATGGTGAGTTTTTCGATATCCGACGCTCCCTGCTCGCCAATTGCCCGTCGGTCGCGGCGCACGCGCGCGGATGGACAATTTTTTTGCGACAGCGGGGTGGTGGAATTTCCTCGGGTGGTGGCACGGTTTACTGACAAGTCTCGCGATAGTCGGACGTAGAAGACAACACCCCCGAGGTCGCCGCCGATGTTGTTGAGGTTTCCGGCGATGCCCCCAAGGGCCAGATGTCCATTCTCGACGCTCTCAAGGGTGTCCTGAAGCTCGCTCTCATGCACGATGGTCTCGCCCGCGGCCTCCGAGAGGCTTCCAAGGCCCTCGACCGACGACAGGCTCACATGTGTGTCCTGAACGAGAACTGCGAGGAGGAGGCCTACAAGAAGCTTGTTGTCGCTCTCTGCAACGAGCACAACATTCCCCTGATCCAGATCCCCGATGGCAAGCAGCTCGGCGAGTGGGCTGGCCTCTGTACGTTTTTCGGCACCCGGGCTGAGAGGAGGGATTGTCTGGAACAGAAATGCTAACATGTCGTGTGTCTAGGTGTCCTGGACCGTGAGGGTAACGCCCGCAAGGTCGTCAACTGCTCTTGCGTCGTCGTTAAGGACTGGGGTGAGGAGTCTCAGGAGCGATCCATCCTCCTGAACTACTTCCAGACCGAGCAGTAAGGGTCTTTTTCACACCCACCGGGCGTTGGCAGTGAAGGGTATTAGAGCTGCGGGCTTGGTTTCGAGGCCGCTTGACACGACTTTGCGGTTGTACTCTGGCCACTTCGGTTGGCATCTGAACCACACAAGGCCTTGCGTCTCACGGCCAAATTGCATCGAGAGGAATAAAAAAAATTGGGCATCATTCTTGGGATTGTTTTTGAAACTGCGTGTGCTGCTCTTGTGATTGTATCGGTGGCTGTGCCTAGTAGTGGACTTGATCTACTTTCGTCCTTCGACCTACAGACACCATCATCAGCAAAAAGAGCCCCGGTACACTTCTCTGCTGTAAAACTTACCATGATGATATGATATCCAAACTCAGTCTTGACCTCGACAAACTTGGGGCTCGTCGTGGTGCTCGTCTCCAGGACAAAGGCCGCCTCCTCAAACTTGGGATCCAGGCTGCCCTTGGTCTTCCAGCCGAGGGAGCCGCCCTGCCTCGCCTTGTCCTCGGAGAACTCGCGCGCAACCTCGTCAAACTTGACGCCCTCGTTGAGCTTTGCTAGAGCTTCTTCCTTCTTGGCGTGCTTCTCGCACTACAGATCGGGGGGTCTTTGTCAGCAGGCGAATTGTTCCCCTTCCAAAGCCTCGTTCGTCGACTCACTAGGATGTGGCGGACGTTGATGCTCTGGGCGCCCTTGGCCTTGCCTCCTCCTCCTCCTCCAGCGTCTTTGCTATCCTTGCCCTTTTCCCCCTTGTCTTTTCCTCCTTTGCCTTTGCCTCCGCCCTTGTCGCCGCCCTTGTTAGTTTTGCCCATCTTGTCGCTTGAATTGTTGTGTTAGAGAAAGAGAGAGTGAGGAAGAATCTATGGCGGTGGGATGTTGAGCTGGGCCTTTTCTGCCCCGCCATGGATGGACCCTTGAAGATTCCAGCTTGTGACGCATGGAGCGCAACCCCTCATGTCATGAACCGAGCGTCACCAGGTATAAGCCAGGGGATATGTAGGTACACGGTTCCTATGGATGTCTGCCATGAATTCCTTTTTGCTACAAATATCAAAAGGCCCGTGGTATAACCAACGCCATGAAAGAGGTCCCCTTATGCTTCAGTACCTGGGTCTTGAGCCGCAGAGTCTTGAACAAGAGACCCTTGGACATTGGTCTCTTCAACATCAGACCTCTGCTGCACGTTCCGCCGCCAATCGCCTGCGCAAGACATGATCCATGCGGTATGCCTCATGGTTACTCTGCTCCTGGGCTCTTTCCAACTTCTAGTTCAGAAAGCCCTTGTCTCCCAGCTTCTTCCTGACCTGCTCTTCCGTATACTGCGAAAAGAGCGCCCAGTCGTCTACTTGCGAGGGTCGCGGTACCATGTCGAAGTCTTCTATCGGCATTTGCGTGTTGACCCTCTCCAGGATCAGGAACATCCGGTCCATTGTCATCTTAGCATAGAATCTCTGTCCGTACTGGAGCAGTTTGTATCTGGCTAGAGTCAGCCAGCAGCAATTGCAGTCCTGTCGGTGGATACTTACAATCCATCGTACCGAACACCATACTTGGGAGCGAACGGGCTCTTGAGGTTGTATCCACGCAGGACGCGGAAGACGGTGCCGACTTTGGTTATGAGCGATACCTGCATGTCTGCCAGTCCACCGTCTCTGATGTAAGTAGTCGTGTCCTTTAGTAGAGGATCCTCGAACTCTTCCCCCGTCAGAAGCGGCAGCGCGTCACACCCAAGATGTCCCACGGTAGGCGTCTCGCGCGGGTTGTCAACGATGCCGTCACGTTGGGCGCAGGCCAAGTTTAGCCACCAACTATGTCATATCCATCAGCAAACAAGTCAAACTGGCCAGTCCTGCGGGACATCTTACTGCCCTGGCTTGAATACCATGTCTCTACCGATCGCTGGTGGCCTCGTGGTACCCTTGATCTTCCATTCTTCGCCAGGTTGGCCGACCTCAAAATCCACTACCACCCCCTTGAGTCTACCCGTGGTGGGCAGTTTGAGGTATCGGGAACTTTGAATGGTGAAGTAGCCTTCCCGGAACCGACACCTCCACCGCCATTCGAGACGCTCTGCCAGCCTAACGTCCCTTGCGTATCTGTCAGGTTCGTCCAAAGGTCGTTTATCGGGGTCAGTGATGTCGGCGACAAGTCTATCGAGACGGCCTCTCTCGATAGTCACGAGATCCATCAGGGGTTCCTTGGTGGCCTCGTCTCGGAGCGCCGTGGCCAGAAATCCCATGGCTTCTTCCCATCGCGGCCCAGTCTCCCCCTTGTCGAGGCTCTCTCTAATACTGTCGGAAAGCTCGAGTATAAATCCTTCATCGAAGGCGCTGGGGGGGGATTGCTCGTCATCATTGCTGGGTTTCTCGATATTGTTAAGGCCCGAGACACGAACGAGGCTGGATAACTGGCCTGCTTTCCGTAAGCTCGTCTGTATCATCATGCCCGAGTTGCGCTGCTCACTTTTGCCGGAAGCCATCAAGTTCACTGGGTCGTCAAATAGCCAGTTCCTGCCACAATACAGCAAAAGTGAGCCGACAAGGGTACCTAGGCTTCATCAGCGTGGTGGAGCAGGGAGGGATCCTTGGTCAAAGCCTTAATGTAACCCTTGACGAGGTCGTAAACGCGGAAAAGACGTGCGATCTTACCTGGGGAATGGATGTATCTTGATAATGTTGGATGCCATAGATGACGAGCATCTCAAGCGAGCCGCTCGGTTGGCTCTAAAGGAGTCCCTCGAGCAGCCAGTCGCACCTGCGGTTAGATATAGTCTTACGAAGCCACGTGCCACTGTCTCTTTCCTCGTCCCCCCGGCCGCCCTTGACGGTCCATGATTGACATGTCAGATGCCGTCTCTCGTACCTAGGTAGGTACCATGCAGCCACCCGAAGGCGTCTGTAGAAACCACGGCAGGTCGGGAGCCCGCCGCCAAATAACGGGCTACAAATGAGGCATATTCACCGCCTCATGGAACGTAGTTACTACTAATTACCTATGGAGGTAGACGGAACTCGGATAAGAGGAGGAGGCGGCTGGATCACGCCTTGACTCGTGCGTACCTAATGAAAGATATCCTTGCAAGTCGGCGGCTTCCCGGGCAGCCGAGCTGCTCTCTTGACCAGAAACAGAAGGCAAGACTTGCTGCCGGGAATCCTATGTCTTGCCGGTCGCTTATTGATGCGCAAGCGAGGGAGCGGAAGCTATGATGCATGACTACCTACCTACCTAGATTGGTTGGCTGGTTGGTTGGGCTGGGCTGGTTGGGTTGGAGTACCTACCTAGGATGGATGTCTTGCGCAATCCCGATTATTCCCTGTCCAGACATGCCAGGATCTATCACACCATCAGCGCAAACATCATCAAGTCTTTGTCTTTGGGTAGCGAAAAGAGGCCATGTTGATCTCAGACTGACCTCGAGTTGGATCCCCGCTGAGAATTGTCAACTGTGCTCTTTCAAAACTCCATCTCACTGGCCTTGGCTGTTAGATGAACCTTGGCCAAGACCCATATTTCTCAACAAACGTTAACAAAAGGCAGCCGATACTGATATTTTTGTCGCTGAGTCTAGGGTGTAGTTGAATAGTCGTTCGTCCCTTTGCTATGGACGTTCCCTTTCGCATCTCTATCTCTATTCAGCTCTAACCATGGACTTCACGATCTCTTCAAACTCTATCTATCCTTTGAGTATCACTATTGTCCCCTGCTCTCTTGACCATGGAATCGAAGCTCAGGTTAGGCTTGACAATTCGACAGGGAAATATTTACATATTTCCTGAGAAGGATATGTTTATCCAGCACGAATAGTGTTGTAGAATAGCTACCTGGCTACCTACTACCTACCTAGGTAGGTACGCAGGTACTGCGCCAACCAATGCAGCCTTCACCGCCTGCCAATTTCGGAAGCTCCCTTCCGTCTGGTTGGCGCTAACACCTCACCGCCTTCTTCATCCGGCAGTCGCAACAGTACTGCCGGAGAAAAATCCAGATACCAAAGTTGCCCCACCAGCACTTTGTATAGATGGCATAAACACAGCTGTCGCATGACACGTTAAGCGCAATTCCCAAGCAGCGCAATCATCATGACGGATCAAACTCACTATGCGACGCGCGGAAGTGCCTCTTACACCAGGTCCATCGGCATCAGCCAGCGGGTGACTCCGCTGGCGGTACCGTGGACTGGTGAGATGCGCACCAGGTATGAGCTTGATGTCTTCGTGCCGGTCGCAATTGGTGTCCTAACACGGCTATAGGTTCTCGGACTTTCAGGTGAATGAGATCCAGGAAGACGGTTCTGTTCTTCATCTTCGGCAAATCGGTCTGGTCGATGAGGAAGCGCCTGTGAGTGCGCAATCTCTACTGCCATGCATGTTCAGGATACTGAGACTTTAGCCAGGTTCAAGAGACAAAACAGGAGGCCAAGGCGGAGACAACAAATGGAGACGCAAAGAAAGAGGAGACCACAGAGAAGAAGGCGAGCGAAAACACAGAAGCCAAGCCGGCTGCGCAACCTGAGCAGAACGATGTCTCGACTGAAGACGTGTCCACTCTCGAAACTCTAACCGACCAGCGCTTTACCCAGGAGCTCGTAGAGCTATACAAGGCCGGCCCAGGCGCCGACCATGAGAAGAAAAAGTCCGTCACCTCTGAACCCATGGACGACAGGCCCAAGCGTGGCCAGGTGCACCAGGAGATCCGGCGCATCTTCAAGTCCCGGATAGACACCAACACGACCGACACGGGTGCCATTGTCGCAACGCTTATCCCGCCGCGAAAGGGCAACAGCAAGAAGCGCGGCCGTGCCCCCCGCGACAGGCGCGATGAGAAGCCCACCGGCGAGTATCTGCATTTCACCCTGTTCAAGGAGAACCGCGACACCATGGACGCCGTCAACCAGATTGCCCGGTTCCTCAAGGTCAAGCCCCAGGTCATTGGATATGCCGGCACCAAGGATCGCAGAGCTTCGACCGTGCAGCGATGCTCTGTGCGGTACATGCGGCCCAGAAACCTCCACGGTATCAACGGGAGACTCTGGGGCGTGTCGACGGGAGACTACGATTACTATGACAAACCAGTCTACCTAGGCCAGCTCCTCGGAAACGAGTTTGTCATTGCCATCAAGAGCTGCGAGATGGTCGGCCAAGCCGCCGATGAGCCCATCGCAGAGCAGGTCGAGAAGTTGAAGAAGAATGTCGAGCCCGCGCTGGCTCACATGGCCGAGCACGGCTGGATCAACTACTTTGGCCACCAGCGCTTCGGGACCCATGATATCGGCACGCACGAGGTTGGGCAGCTGATCCTAGGCGACAAGTACGAAGAGGCAGTCAAGGCGCTTCTCCACTACGACGAGGAGATCGCGGAGAAGGCAGAGGGAGATGACATGCCCGAGGAGCCCTCCAAGAGAGACGAGTACCTCCGGAATCAGGCCTGCATGCTCTTCCTCACAGGCAAGGACGTGGACAGGGCCATTAAGATCATGCCTCGCCGCTTCTCGGCCGAGAACAGCATCTTTAGACATCTGAACAGACAGGGCGCCCAGTCGCGACGCGACTTTATCGGCTCCCTCGTCCACATCACCCGCGGCCTCCGCTCCATGTACCTCCACGCCTACCAGTCCTACGTCTGGAACCACGCCGCCAGCCGTCGGTGGGAGCTCCACGGCACATCTGTCATCGCCGGCGACCTCATCATCGCCCCGGCCGAGAACACGCCCCTCGTCAGCGGACAGGACCAGGACGGCGACGACATTGTGAACCCCGTCGCCGACGACGACGACGACGCCCCCGTGCGCGCCCGCCCTCTCACCGCCGAAGAAGCCGCCAGCGGCCGCTACACCATCTTCGACATTGTCCTCCCGACTCCCGGATACGACGTCGTCTACCCCGAAAACGACATGGGCGCCTTTTACGACGAGTTCATGGGCCGCTCCGAGAACGGCGGCCTCGACCCGCACAAGATGCGCCGCATGCGCCGCGAGTTCAGCCTGCCTGGCCGGTACCGCAAGATCATGAACCGCTTCCTCGGGACGCCCTCGGTCGAGGTGCGCGCCTACTCTGATGACACGGAGCAGATGCATCCCACCGACGTGGACGTCATCAAGGCTGCCAAGGGTGCCAGCCGGAAGCGCTCCCGTGAGGATGCCGACTCCGAGCCGACCGCTAAGAAGACCAAGGTCGAGGATGAGGCGCCGGCGTCTACGGACGTTGAGATGAAGGGAACAGGTGCAGAAGAAGGCCAGGGAGAGAATGCCCCGGGCGCAGAGGATGCCGCTGAGAAGACACCCGCAGTGCAAGAACCCACCAAGCTCGCCGCAGTCGTCAAGTTCCAACTGGGACGCAGCGCTTACGCAACTATCGCGTTGCGAGAGCTCATGGGTGATCCACCAGAGGAGACGGTGGCGGAAGCATAGAAGAGTGGACAGTCGAAGTCATATGGGCGCCATGTAAAAGAGGCAAAAAATACATGTATCCAAGAATATGATACCCATCTATTGTGGGATAATACATAGAAAGGCGACCCGCATAAACGCGAGATGGGAGATTTCCCGTCCTTGTCAGGTTTTGCCGATTTCCAACACAATCTGTCGTTCTGATTCAGCCAGATCCTGACCGTACGTATTGCGACGTAAATGCCCCCTCCTGTCATGGTCATCGTGAACATCTTCCTATCCTTTCGCGAATCAGCTCCCCAATGTGTGCTGCGTTATACTTGGCCGGTTCATGATATGATTGAGCCCCTCCCTGGCCATGTCCACAGCGCGCCCCCAAGGAATGCATCTCGTATGAGAACCTCATGACACAGGCCCAGCCTTATTCATGTCGTCATGGGCATAAGACGGGAGATGCCGTCGAGTCAGTTATCGTCCACCTCGCGATTGTGACACGGGCACGGCTCGTTGGTCCAATTTCCCTACGTTACCAAGACCTAGGCAATTTCAAGTTGCCTACGCCCTGGGCTGGTCATCCCAGCCCCATACATACGACAGATATTTCACCATGTTGACCCGCTTTGGGCGCATCTCGACCACCCATGGATGCTCCATCATCTTCCAGGGACTCGCCCGGCGGTTGGGCTGCTTTTCCAGACTGAAATTTTGTTAGCGGGTTCTCATCGTGGGTCAAGACTCTACGTACCAGCACTCGATAAAGTACTTGAAGTTGTCGCTCCAGTAGACATCCATGTCGGGTTCATCCTTCAGCTTGGGCACGGGTTGCCTGACAATGTAGGTCAGAAGGTCAATGAGACCAGCTCGCGGCTGCATCTCAGTGCCGTCAGCCGGGAAGGGGAATCGATGCTGTGCAACCTCGAGGAGGGTAACTCCTGTTGACCACACATCCGAAGTGATGGTATACGACTGGCCCGTGATTCGTTCGGGGGCCATGTAGTAGCTGGTGCCGATAAAGGTGTTGGCCTCACCCTTGGTACCGAAGTCGCCAGAGACGCCAAAGTCGCAAAGCTTGACAGCGCCGTCTCGGCAGAGGAGAATGTTAGATGGCTTGATGTCTCGGTGAATGATTCGTCGCGTATGCAGATAGGTAAGCCCTCCCAAAACGCCCTCGGCAATCTTTCCCAGGACCTTTTCCCCAGTGCGGCCACCCAGGCGCTTGACTTCCTTGTAGATGCTGTCGAGCGAGCCACCTTCACAGAACTCCATGGCGATAGAGATGGTGGCCGTTGCGGGATCAACAAAGGCGCCGTAGTATCGACAGATGTGATCCGAAGCGCATTCCTTGTTGAAGCCAAGTTCTCGAAGGATCTGTTTCTTGACATCAGGATCGGGATTCGTGGTGATGACCTGGAATTTGTCAGTATTAAAAACGTATAAGATGGCCAAGTCGAACTTACCTTTAAAGCAAAGACCGTTTTGCCACCCTTGAGCTTGCATCTTGTGACAGCACCACCCGCACCTTCGCCCAGGTTACCCAGCTCCACGATTCTGTTTTCTACACTGGCGATTCTCCAGCTCTCCTCATCCAGTTCATCAACATCGAGAGTCCTGGCCTTCTCCAGACTCAGTTTATCAAAAGCCTCAAGTCCTTGCAGGCTACCATCGCGCTCCATAGAAACACCACCCTCGCTCCTCTCAGAATACATGGATCCAACTGCTGACACAGGATCAGGAGTTCCCTGGGGTCTTGATACACCGATGCCGTACTGAGAAGCAAACGAAAGGGCCGAGTACTGAGAGCCAGCAGAAGTAGGGTTGCTTCCTCTACCATCCAAAGGCCCGAAACTACCGGACCTTGAATGAGCAGCGCTGCTCTCGCTGCCGCCGCTTGCCGAGGGTTGGGTGACGCATTGCGATCGAGGGAGCTGCTCATGAGGAGTGATTTGGCTTCCCATGGGAGTCTTCAGGTGTAGAGTCGGCAGAGGAGGCCTCGAAGGCGCGGCAGCCGGTGCGCCTTGGGCGCCGACAGCTTTGGCATTGGGAGATGGGGGAATAGCGAGGCCGAGTCTCGGTGTGCGAGCCCCGCCACTCCTAGCGCCGGGGATGGCGGGACGGAGCAGAGGGACTGGTGAGGGACCTGCGAGAGGAGTTGGTAGAGAGATGGGAGTAATGGCGAGAGGAGGTTGCTGCAAAACGTCAGTATAGGAAAGAAACAGCCAGGGTGAGTAGGACAAGCGTACAGGTTGAGGAGTCGACTCAGAACTTTGAGGTTGTTGATCGGCCATCTCGGCGGTTGGGCTGCTTAGGGCTGCTTGTGGGCGCAAGAAGGATGATGCAAGTAGGTGGAATTAAGGGTTGGCGGAAAGTGCGTGTCACAAGCTCAACAGAAAGTTGCTCCGGGAGAAGTTGGGTCAGAATTTAGTCGGTCGGTTCAAGCAGTCGGGATTACGGAGGCAGGGTCTTCGATCGGCCGGCGTCGTCGTCGTGATGGCAGTGAGATATACTCAGGTTATAGGCAGGTATATCTATGTGGATTGGCGTGTCTCAAGGCAATCGATGGAAAAAATAGCGAGTGTTGGCGGTGATTAAGCAGGTTGTTGGAACAACAGCGAGACGTGAGTGAGGTGAGACTGGAGAGTCAGATTATTGTGGTGGTGTCGTCAAGAAGAAGCGAGACAGCCGCAGAAGTAGCGTTGACAAACAGCCCATGCAAGACAGCCGAGAGCGGATGATTCGCGGGCAGCTTGTGGGAAAGAGACCCAACAAGCAGGAGGCAGGCGTTGGGCAAGGGAGGGAGGATATGACAGCAAGAAGGCGTGGCGACGAACGACACGTCGTTGTGTGAATCCGAAACGCGAGGAGAGGAGATGAGAGAAGATATGAGAGGATATGAGAGGGCGAGGGGACAAGAGGAGAATGCCCGGATGGATCCATGGGCCATGGACCATGGATGGATGCCCCGAGGTGGATGATGGCGTCGATGGATTGATTGGGTCGGGTCGGAGTGTGGGCTTGTGACCGCCACCACAGACAGCCCGGCTGGGACGACCTCCAGAGGCAGGTACCTGGGGCAGGGCGCTTGGGCACCTGTGACCTTCCCGACTCAGTGAGAACACCCCTGGGGCCGGGGTACCTCTCCTGCCCGCACTGAGGAAGCTACCTAGGTCCAGTAGTACCTGCCGCCTAGGTAGGACTCAGCGGTACCGAGAGCGGGCAGGTCCTGCCCAGCCCGGGCATGGAGGTCAGCTAGCTCGACGGCACAGCGCTTGCAGTGGCGCCCCCGGGCGGGGGGTTGAGCGGCTCCTTCCCCTGTAACCGGGGCGGGGGAGCTGACCAAGCCCTGAAAGGCGGCTTGTCCGTGGTTTGGTCGTTTGGGCGCTGTCTCAGATCTCCCCTCCAAACTGACGTGGTCTACCTACGACAAGCAATTCATCAACATGACGGGAGTCTCGCAACCTACCTAACCTGATTATTGCGACACGCGCGCCGTTGCCGCTTGAGGTTGACACTGCACTGTACTGTACTATCGCTCTGAGCAGACGGCGAGGCTGGGTCTAGAACGATCGACGACCGACAGTCCAGTCCAGTCCAGCATGGCTCGCTGACGGACCTCAGCATCAGCATCAGCAAGCATGACATGGCTGCCAGGTTGGAATGCTATTGTCTTGGATACTCAATTCTTCTTTCATCATTAGCCAATTCCTTGGCCGACTCCTTTGTGTGCCTGTGTGCGAGCCAAGGATTTTTCCCGATGCCCAAGCAGCATTTGACGAACCAGCGAGGCTTGAGACAGGCAGACCGGTTGTCTTACAATCCTGCTTTGCTTTGCTGGTGCCTTCGTCATCGGCGTCGTCGTCGTCACTTTGCGACTCCAGTTTCCAGGCCCCCGAGCAACCTATCACAGCGCCCACAATGCCCTAGGGACTCCATTGCAATTTGGCCTTGTCGATGAGGTGAGTCTGGGAAATCTCATGTCAGGCAGGCTACGGCGCTCGCATTGCATGGCATGGCATCTTCTTTGTGGAGTCGAAAGCCGTGCCCCGGGTCTGATGCGTGAGAAGCGCTCGCCTTGCATCAACGTGGCCCAACCGCAAGTCAAAGCTTGGGGCGTCATAGTTGATCATCCAACGCTCTGCTGGACATGTGCCACGGATCGTCTTGGAACAAGGCTCTGCTTGCTGATGGCAGCGATATCGACAATCAGCAAGATGACAAGTGGCTTGCCCCTGAGCCTACCGACCCCTTGCCTGTTGATGAAGGCAATCTCGCACTCTTCAATCGGTCAAAACGACTGCCAACAGAGCCCAATCAATCAATAAACAACATTTGCCGTCTCATCACATCACCTCACGACGTCGCAGCTGACCACATCCCGGCGCCGCCTCCTCATTTGCTGCAAGACCCTGTCGCCTCTGCTAGTTGCTCTCGCACGGTGGCCACGGCAGACAAGCGCCCGGCTCTCGGCTTCAACTCCCCCTGCGACAGGTACTTGTATGACCGGTGCACCAGATGCCCTGAGCCATGATGAGAAACAATCCTGTAACCGGGAGGGAGTCTATCAATGATTGATGCATTTGAATTAGCCCTTTCGGCCTACGGAGTACATATCCCCATCCATCCAAGTGGGCGCCACGCTCGGAAACGCTTCTAAGCGCGCGTCTACGAGTACTCTTCTCATTGGCCCCCACCATGCCATCAGCCCCACACTCACCCGCCGCGCGCCGCGAGTGGAGAAGGGTCCAACAATTTTGAGACGCCCGTCACCGCCAAAAATTTCCAGTCGAGCTGCACCTCGCATTGCCTGTATGGATTCGTGAAACTCCTGCAATTTATAAAGCCGAGCCATGTTGCCGCCGCCCGCCGACCCCGACCACGCGACTGATGCATCAGAAGAGCATGTCTTGTCTGAGGTGGGCTCATCCTCTGACGAGTCCGACTACCTCGACAGTGCCGCGTCCCGAAAGCGTCGAAGGACTTTGCCAGCTACAGGAACCCACGATGGCGATGATCAAGACGACGAGGACGACGCTGAAGACGAGGAGCTGAAGAGGGTGCTTTCCACGATCAAGGCCCCCTCTCGGATCAAGCGCAACGTCAAGGCAGACCAGAAGGAGGCTCAAGCGAAACCTCCAGCTGCTCCCCAAAAGTCGATCCTCGCACCCACCGATCCCAACACCACCTTTTCGGCGCTCAATGTCCGACCATGGCTGGTTCAATCGCTGGGGAACATGGCCATCAGACGTCCGACTGGAATTCAGAAGGGCTGCATTCCCGAGATCCTGAAAGGGAGGGACTGTATTGGTGGGAGTCGAACAGGTTCCGGTAAAACGGTTGCCTTCGCTGTGCCCATTCTGCAGCAATGGGCCGACGATCCCACGGCTATCTTTGCTGTCGTGCTGACGCCGACGCGAGAGCTGGCCCTCCAGATCTATGAGCAGTTCAAGGCCATCTCATCCCCTCAGAGCCTCAAGGCCATCCTGGTGACTGGAGGCTCTGACATGCGCGCCCAGGCGATCGAGCTGGGGAAGCGGCCGCATGTTGTGATTGCGACCCCAGGTCGCTTGGCCGACCACGTGCGCACTTCTGGAGAGGATACCATCTGTGGACTGAGGAGAGTTAGATACGTGGTTCTCGATGAGGCTGATCGGCTTCTCAGTGCGACTGGACCTGGCAGCATGCTTCCCGACGTGGAAGAATGTCTCTCGGTCTTGCCCCCTGCCACAGAGCGTCAAACACTGCTCTTCACGGCCACCATCACCCCAGAAGTCCGCGCTCTGAAGGACATGCCTATCAAGCCGGGCAAGCAGCCCGTCTTTGTGTGCGAGGTTGACACGCAGACGCTGGCCATCCCTGCGACTCTGAACCAGATGTACATCAAGGTCCCAGTCACACACAAGGAACACTACCTCCATGTGTTTTTGCTTACCGAGGAAAACGTCGACAAGACGATCATTCTCTTTTGCAACCGTACCTCGACTGCCGACTATCTCCATCATCTACTACGACTACTCGAGCACCGAGTCACATCACTCCACTCCAAGCTACCCCAGAGACAGCGGATCGACAACCTCGCTCGTTTCCGCGCCTCGGCTGCCCGTATCCTCGTAGCGACCGACGTCGCCGCGCGAGGTCTCGACATTCCCGAGGTCAGCCTCGTCATCAACTACGACCTGCCCCGCGACCCGGACGACTACATCCACCGGGTTGGCCGTACCGCCCGTGCTGGACGCAAGGGTGAGGCCGTCAGCTTCGTCGGGCAGCGCGACGTGGAGCTGGCCCTGACGATCGAGAAGCGCGTGGGCCGCGAGATGGACTCGTGGGAGGAGGAGGGTGTCAACCTGGAGACGCGCGTGGTGCGCGACGTCCTCAAGGTCGTCTCGGAGAAGAAGCGCGAGGCTCTGCTGGAGGTGGAGGAGGGTCGAGAGGTCGGCGGCAAGAGGAAGCGAACGAAGCAGAAGCTCCAGGCAGAGTAGGCGTTAAGCACGTGGGTTTAGGCTGTATAGACAAAAGCGTTTGTTCCTTTACGGGGATTCCTTGACTCTGCGTTGAGATGAATTGACTCATCAGAATGGTCGTGTGATTGAAAGGAAGAAAGAGCGAGTGACTACCTAGCTGCCTTGATAAACAGAATCCCATAGCCGAATATCTTGCTCCTTCTCGCCAACTGACATGTTCTCCAGGCTCCATATTGAGAAACCAAGTACCCATAGCACACACGAACCTGCGAAGCTGCTTCTCAATAGCGTCCAAAGCTCTTTCGGGCCGACAAGTGGGCTTGGCTCTGGAACCAACCTGGGGTATACGTGCCGATGAATCTGATGGAATGCCTAGCAGCAGTAACGAGGTTAGGTCCATGTGGTGGTGAAATTCAAGGAGTCAAGGTATCTTACCGTCTCGGCCGCATCCTCCAGAGGTCCCAGGGCGTTAAGGATGACGATGGAGCTACCCCAGTGCTCAAGCATGTTGTTCGTGTGAGCTGCGTTGATTGACTGGCTCGAGACCCCGGGCCCGTAGATGGAAGCAAGGGCATGGTCAGCCCCGAGACGGATGCCGTAGAGAGTCAAGCAGACGAAAATATACGAGTAACAGGTGGCGACAAAGCCAGACCAGCCAAGGGGTCCTATCCCAATCTCGAAATCGGCGCCAAAGGATGAAGCCGCGCTGGACTTGATATCCTTACGCTGTGTCCAGTATCAGCACTCGGGGAAAGTCGATCGACGTGTCGAGAAATCGGGGGTTGGTGAAACTCACGTTTTGCCTGATGGCCTCGAGGTCTCCGATAGCCGAGAAGGCCAGCAGAATATGAACGACTTCCTTGAGTGGTTCTGCGCTTTTCCCACCGGGGACGTAGATGAATTCGGAGACTGCGCCCAGACAGACCATCAAGCACGCGGTGGCAGCTTTTTGATGAGCATGCCACAATCTAGAGCGATGACGAGGGCCGGTCCAGATTACGTGGAGCGCAAAGCCCATCAGTGGGATCAGGAGCTTTCGGAAACTGTCCTCTCCGAATCCCAGGCCTGTCACCATGCCTCGGTAGACGAGGGCCGCGGCGATGGAGAGGATCCAGTACAAGATGTGGTAACTCGCGGACAACATTTCCTAACGAGTTGGGTGGGGATGAAAACTCAAAAAAAGATCTATGTTGTAGAGGAGGGGAACGTGGCCCTTTTATGAACAACAAGCAACTTTAACCTTTGTACTCAACGTTGTTGGGTACATACATGGCCACAACAACCCCCGATACCAATAACAATGGTTCGCTGGGGCCTGTTGTGTCCAGGTAACCAGAAGAAGATGGGGGATGAACATGAGACAAGCGAGAGCAGTAGCCTTTTATGTGGACATATGTAGAACGGTTTGATTCGAGGGTTGATATGTCATGAAGCTGGGAGTGACCATGGCCAGAAATGGGACGCCATGTATCCATTAGATAGGGGACCGTTTAGGGTTGGTGATCCTATTTTAACGAATAAGAGTTCTGCCATCATGTTGCTAAGCTCGGGTACCTATGCCTGACGACGAGAATCTCTGAGTGCACCGACCGGCTTTGGGAGGAGAATTAGGAACATACTGCAGCAGACCTACCTAACTTAGTACCTACCTACCTAAGGGCTGCCTACCTAAGGGCTGCCTAGCTGTGTATGCCCAACTTCGTGAGTTGCCTCCGGGGCCCAAAGGAGCACAGCTCCATGCCAACCGACAGGTGGACTTAATACCCCCAGACAATCACATCGATGTTGTCCATCATTCAGCCCAGGGGAAGCCATTTGATACCCCCAGACAATCTCATCTGTGGTGTCACCCATCTTGCTACCTGCAACGAAACTCGCCAGTGTGAAGTGGCCGGCCGGGGGGGTGCTTCGAAGGATCCTGGACCAGGATTGAAAATCATCTTCCATGGTTAGGGATGGATCTGCACATGCACACATCCATGATGCAGACAACTCGAATAGGAGCAGAGCCAACACAGTCTCACTACGCCGCATGACACTCCGGCTGGGCTTGCGAGTTGTTGCATCAACCAGACTACTACAATCTCGACATGGCGCTTTTCTCGAAAGATACCCTCAGCGTTGCATAGACAGCTTTCCTCCGAAATACACGACCTTGGAGATCGTGCAGCGCCTTCGGATCGGCCCGTCGATATAGTCAATCCTTGGGTGGATCGAGGAGTTGATCAACCAATAGCTTGCCCGAGTTGCACACCATCTCGAGATAGTCTGGGTCTACCGCCTCAACTTCAGCTAGATCAATATTCATGTCCCTCGCCTCATACTATGTCTCAATATTATTTTCTTCACGTTCCCCTCGTTGATGTACAATTTGCAACGAGACACTAACAGTAATGATCTCCTGCAGGCTCGTCTCTCATGGGTCCATAGCCGACGGCGTGCGGCGTCTCAGGGATGAGTGCCGTGTCAAGAAGAGCTACAGATCCCAATGTCCCAGATGCTACCAGTGTGCTCTTCGAAACAGACTGCTGGCCTGGAGATCCCCATCCCAGAAGTCAAGCCTCATCCCTCAATCACATCATGCGGAATCAAAGTTGCTAGGCATCTAGAATTACCAAATGAAACCCCTGATGGCTTCCACTCACAAATTTGAACCCCGGTTTGGGCAAGGGAAACATGACGCAAACTCATCGTCGAAAAAGGGTTCAAGATCCCAATCCCCCAAGCAATGCTCATCCTCTGCTGATACACCCAGCCCTTTGGAATCCTTGATATCCAAGATAAATACGTCATTTCCGTATCCAGGATCCTTGAGGAAGGACAGCGATAGCCTGGTGTACTTCTGTAGCCGACTCCCCGGGCAATCCAGCAAATCGCCCGGTTTGATCCTTGCATCTGGCTTGACCTCCTTCAAGGCCTCCCATTGCTGCATGGTCTCGTTTTCGTCAACAACGGCAACCTTCCTCAAGTCGAAGCCATTGGGAATACGGACAATCCGGGCGCGTATGCCAGGAGACGCTGTAGTGTGCTGAGCCTCCGACTCCCCACGGTCCTCAGTGGATGGACATTTAGCCAGGTCTAACTGATACCGTACTATGAGAGCGAGGCCGAAGCGGGAGTCCTTTCCGATGCTGACTATGATGGGGTGGCTCAGCCCACAGGGGTGAGCCTCGGGGATGCGGAGCGACGGCGGAATACATTGATTATGCTTTACTGTAGGGTCGTAGTACTCCTTGATGGTGTAACCCTTTGGAAGGGTTCGAATGATAAAGCCCTCATCCTGTCTGGTGGTGTGGTAACTGAGTTCTGCTGGAGCGTCAAGTTGTACCAATGCAGATCTGAGAGGCTTGGTCCACCACGAGTTCCTGGGCACAAGAGACCACCCTCGTATCGCCCTGTGAAGCCGTAGATCATCCAGTGCAAGCCCTCCGCGGGCAGTGCTGTGGCTGATATTCTCACACTTCAACACGAGGGTGATGCAGTTGAAGAAGTCGCTCCTCCGCCGACATTGTAGGGGTGCAAGCAGTACCACAAAGGAATGACCAAACAGTTGATTGTACTCTGTGCTGCCGAGGATTTCGGTGTCCCACAGAATAGGAGAGGTGATTCTTACACCGTCCTGATGGAGTTCGAGCCTTGACCGAACTTGCTGACTGCCGCATGGAATGAGGTCACCACAATCCTTGAAGGCATAAGGATTCTTGGCGAGGAGTGGCTGGTTTTCGCCGTGGCATTGATCAAATCGTCCCTGCCCAACAAAGCCAGTTCCCCAGGCCAGGATAGTCTGGTCATCAATCTCCCGGATAATGGCTTTCTGGAGCCTTTGGAAAGCCTTTTCTCTCTCTCCGTAGATCAGGGGCATGTTGATGTTGAAGATACCCAGCAAGCAGTAAGCCATGTCCTCGACACGGGTAGTCTGTCGCCCGGACGCCCACGACATTCTCTCTGCGACGCTGGCCTCGGCCACTCTTTTTCGACCATCCAAATACGAAGCGTTGATTCTCGTGATTTGTTCCAGGACCATACTGATCTTGTTCTTGGATCCGAGGTGTTTCCAGTCTCCCGAGTAGAATTCCACTACTCGCGGCGCCAGCAACTCCTGTAGAGTCCAGCCGCGGGTAAACCAGTTGCTGTCTCCCAGATAGGCGACATAGTTGACAGGCCTGGGGTATATGTATTCGATGTCGGCCAAGTAGGCGATGCAGATATCTGCTTCTTGGTACCAGCGAAACATGGAGTTGATGGCTTCAGACAACTCAGCACTGCTGGACTTGTTGATGCAGCATGTGTCTATCCAAATCCACTCGTAGCCAAGGTGGATTGCTAGCTCGCAGGCTTTCACGACCTTGAGCCAGCCATGTCTGGCGGTCGGTTTGGCGGATGTGTTCAGCAGGTCCTCATAAGAAACCTCATCGGCCCCCCATCTGTGGGAGAGAATGGTGTATCGACACCTGTATTTTTCATCGTTGAACTCTCTCAGCTGATGTGTAAAGACGTTGAGAAGTCTCATCTCGGCAGCTCAGTTGGTATGTTCTGTGACTCGACGATGGATGGGTTAGTACCAGCAATGAGCCATACATATATGCAACAGTTGGAAAACAATTTGGGGAGCGCGTGTGCCTTGGCTGTATCACGGGTCAACGCCAACTGCAGTCTCTGGTGCTTGTCGTTGCTGCTGAGTGGGCAATCTCTCTTGTTAATCGAGGCATCCTCGAGTCCATTGTCAACCTTGTGTCCTCACCGGGCCAGGCTCTGACCTGTGGCTTCTTTCGAGACATTAGCTGCATAGGCGCTGGTCAGACGGAACTCTCTGATTGACTGCGAAGAAGCAGGCTGTCGCTTTGTCGGCTAATCAGTCGAGAAGTGTGCCATCCATCCCAGGCTGTCAGGCACTCTGGGATCAGCCAGGCATTCACGAGTACTGAGTCGGCCCCGTAGCCTGCTGCAACTCGTACGATGCCGTAGACGGTATAAAAGTAATGCATCTGCAACTGTTGCACATGTGTCGGCTCACAATGAGTGAGCGAGTCGTGCCGAGCCGCACTTGCGTCAGTGGAGGTTGTTGCTCAGCCGAGTTGGGGAAATCGCAGCGACTTTGGCGATCGAGAATACCCTGCAGTGACGTGGATGTCGACATGGCCAAGCCTGGGCGTATTTCTCGAATCGCCTCCTCGATCAAGACGAGACATGTCAGGTTCCATGTTGATCGGTTGATCGCTTCCTGGGAGAGGATACGACAGCGCGTGGCTTGGACTTGGCTTTTGGGCAGGTGTGGCGCTGTGCCTGGCATGATCTTGCAAATCATCAAGACGGGAAGGGACGAACAAGCTCGAATGGCATCCTCGATCGGGGACATCCATCGTCACGTCATCAACCGTTCAGGAATTAAGGTGTGCAAGGCGCTGTCGAATCACTTCCCAATTCGGGCGTAGGGTAACTCGGCGTCATCATCCATCCACGGCACCGGAGTTTACGGCAGGCCGGCATTGAAGCAACTGCGGATGGAAACGGGGGGTCGGGGCTAGGAGATAACCAGAACGGAGAGGAACACCAAGAGATAAGGGATCGATGGGATGGGCCTTCCCCACGTTAACGACGGCAGATCGGCCAAAAGTTCGACTCCGTAGCTCTCCGCAATTGATGGGTATGGAACATGTCGGGACGGGGTCCTTGGTGAACCCGAAAGCGAAAATGCCCGCCCGCCGGGGAAGGAGTCACAGGGACAGACGAGACAGAAGACGCAGCGTCAGCACCTGCGTATGTGTGTGTAGGTATGTTTCGAGTCTCGCCCGCGCACGGGTGTACGACAGCGGAGGATGGGATGGGGTGAGTTTCCATGATGCTGGGAATCTCCAGGCACCTTGTGGAAGCTTCCCTCAAACTCACTCAGCAACCGCGGATTTATTATTCGCATTAGGAATCAAGGCGAAGAATCAGGCATCCGCTTAGCGATGCACGCACACGCTGGATCATCGCTGCCGTGATTTGATAGGCACACACCACCCCCTGCGACTCTTCGGCCGAGAAGTTTGGAGCGTGTGTATCCTGACAAATGCCAGATTAAGGGACCGTCCCCTGGGCTGAGAATAGGCATGCGGGCTGCGGCTGCGGCCTTTCGTATGTGTGCGCGCTGCGGCGGACCTCGAAGATCTCCCACAAGCGACAATCTCCGCCATTTCGTTGCTGGGAGCGCTGACTGTGTCGCCAGAAACCTTAACCAGACCGGCGGTCAGTGGTTCGCACGAGGCCGAAAGCCCGCTCACCAACCAAGGCCAACCACGAGCATGCACGGCTTTTGCTTGCGCCCCTCCGTTGTTATTTGTGGCACGGCACAGGGGAGGGAATACGCGGATTTTGCTTCTTCTGTGCTCCATAGAAGGCGCCTTCCATGCATCTGGGACGGCTTCATGTGTTGAAAAAGGGTAACCCCGACTGATCTGATCTACCTATCTTGGAGTTGTCGTATCGAACCCTCTCCTGCATGGCGGGCTGCTTGCTGCTGCAAGTTCCAAATGGAGCCAGAAGAGAAGGTTACCTGCATGGATGCAATGGAACGTTTGCCTCATGTTTGGAATGTCCCGACCGATTCAACAGACTCACATCAATCTTGTAAAAAAAAAAAAAAGTTCCAAATGAGAATAACACCGAGGGCCGATATCGTAGCCACTAGCCAGTCAGTGACTCTCCACGAAATGGAAGAAAAAAAAAGTTTCCAAAGCGGAGTTGGAAGCTGTGACTCTTCCTCTCTCAATCCCGTCTTTGCACCGCGCCGGCCCTCTTTCGGACAGTCACGGTGCGTGGTCGGTGGATTCGGAATTCACAAAAGCCCGGCCTGGCCGGCGCGCAAAGGGCTGAGGCTGGCCTCACAACGGCCGAGGTATCCATGGGTCGGGGGCATCTCCAACGCCGACCGACAGGGCCTGCATATGCCCGCCTACAGGGCTGCGAGATGGATGGCCGCGTAGCCGTGTCGGCTGAGGGAAATGACCTACCCAGGCGTGTATTACTGTAATAGTCAATTGTGTCAATTCTGCTGCCTTGTCAAGGTGCGTAAGCTGTCTGAGCTATAGCTGCAGCTTTCACAAGGTGAGACTGGGTGTGTGTGCCTGAGAGCTTAAAGCAGTTTAGGGATCATGGTTGGAAACAGGCAGACGTTATTTCAAGAATGCCCTGGCAACGCCTTGGGTAGAATACCACATGAATCTTAGAATGACGAAATGACCCAAAAGGTTAAATGACAGCGACCAAGTGGCCGTGTTTGAAGATAGGTACGTGTGTAGGGATGGGTTGGCTTACGTGGGCAAGGTCAAGCCCAGCAGCGATGGTGATGATTGACCGCATCGCGAGCTCCTATTGGCTCGCGTTGGTCGCATTCGGTCTTCCGTCCTCGAGCGCGACACCAAACCCTTGGGCGGCCGACTCTCGATGGGAGGAGCTCAGCCCTACCACGATACGTACCCTCCTGTCGTGGCCTCGCCCAGGACGGGCATCTCTGACTGGTCAGGGGGACCTCCCATTTCTCGCTCTCGCTTCTGGATTAACCTTCCGCTGCCCACCTTTCTTCCCCTTCACACGTTGTCCCGCCATTCCTGTCCCGTCCGGGTGGTGACGAGCGACGAAGAAGAAGGCGGAGCCCGGTGAAAGCTTGCTCTGCCCCTGGGGGTGCGAATGCGGCGACACGGAACACGGGACGATCTATCACCGCTGGAGGGGTTGCGTTGCTGCGTAAGGCCAGACAGACACACATGCAGCCCAGCATAACGGACGGGTTTCTGCTGGATCAATCGGCAAGACTTCATCAGGGTGCGAACCGTGCCGTGTGTTCCCCTGGGTGCCGTATCCCGCGCGCGCACCACGCTGGCAGGCCTCAGAGCAGGTTTCGCAGAAGCTGTGTCTGGGACAGGATCAAGGTCATCCATCCCGCCATCGTGACGGAGGCGCGGATGCCACGGGATGCCGACAGTGTCTTGAATTTACGCTGTGAGGGATGGGGGATGAATTGCGATCCGCATTGCGAAAAGAGCCACACCTGTTTCGCAATAACTCTTTTCGCAATAGCAGAAACTAACTGGCTAGCAAAAAGAGTCATCGGAGACAATCATGATCGCGACTCCGAACAGGGCCCCATTAAGGTTGGCGATTTGCTGAGAAATGCACCGTGGTATCTGTCTGCCTTTGGTAAGGCCAAAAGGGCGCGGGCTTGGAAATCCACCCTTCGGATTTGTGTGTCTTGCGGAGTTGACACGGGCGGATGCTCCACGCTGATGGGCTGCGAGGGGGATTTGGCACTAAGGCACCCAGTTTCTAATCAAGCCCAGTTGCCTGCGGTGCGGTGCGTTGCTGACTGAAGGGCTCCGATTATGAATCACCTTGCGAACAGCCATGTGCGAGATTGATCCCTCGATGGGTGTGTGCTGGTGCTTATTCTGCAGGAGGAGACAGCAGTAAAGTCCACCATGGCGATGAGTCGTATTGAGTCACTATGCTGTGCAAGACATCCGTTTGAGGAAGACATCGAGATGGACGGGAAGCCGGTAAGGGAGGAGAGAATAACTGCGACAACGGTGAGGGCAAAAAACAAAAACGGCATCAACCCAACGAAGCTCTCCGGTCCTGGTTCGGGTACCGGAACTGACGGGGGTACCTGACATTTCGCCCATGTTTTCGGGCTGCCCGAGGTACCTGGGCCCGAGAAGGGACATGGGCTCCGAGACGCCCGCCCACCTCGGCCGTCCGCGGGGATGTCTCGCACCCGGAGATGCAGGCACAGCTGTGCTGTGGTGCTTGTGTGCCTTGCCTTGCAAGAATCTGTCATTCGCCCAGTAGCGCCTTGGAAAAAGCGCACAGGGGTCGGTGCAAATCTTGCACAAATCTTTGGGTCCCCCTTCGCGGCTTCGGGTCTTTGCATGGGTCATCCAAACACGCACACACGCACGCACGCACGCACACCCATCACTAAGCCACACACCCCCATCCATGCCTGGGCATCTCTCGCACTCCTCGGGTCCGCGTGCGCAAAGTCCGCTCTAGCGGCGTCTCGGGCATAACTCCATAAATCCCATGAAAAGCGTGAGACAGCAAGAAAAGTCCGTAAAGGGTCACTGGAGTTAAAAGGATTCGGATGCCCCCCCGTTCCCCAAACTTCTATTCCGTCTATCCCAAGCATCTTACAAGCCCTTGAACAGCCTCAACCTAGCAGGTTTCAACTTGCAAAGCTATCCGCCGCCCTTCAAGGACTATCATCTCCACAAAGCCTTCTTTTTCTTGAAGCACACGGGACCCTGACTAGCACCCTATCACCCAATCCTACAAGTCATTGTCACCACCGAGCATCCCTGCCGCTAACTCAAGCCTGCCGCAATCGGGATCGCTGCCTTGACTCACAGCAACAATCGCCAATTACAATACAAAGGCCAAACACCTCCACACCTTTGATTCCTCTCTTCAACATGTCGACGACAACAACAACCACCTCTTCCATCCATAGGCCAGCTGCCGCCTCCTCTTCCTCTCTCCGACAAGCCGCCATCAAGAAGAACATGT
Organism: Fusarium illudens; assembly: GCA_013623515.1. NCBI lineage: Eukaryota > Fungi > Ascomycota > Sordariomycetes > Hypocreales > Nectriaceae > Fusarium > Fusarium illudens. The sequence continues at coordinate 13,695 of JABFEX010000910.1, read as the reverse complement.
CCATCACACAAACATACTACCTCGCCCACAAGGCTCGGGCCAAGCTCTCCCGCGAGGCTGCCCAGTCCGATCACGACCTCCGCCTGCTTGTCGGACACGCCAACCTCCTCGACTCTCTGATGCTTGAGCTTGCCGACGCCGAGCGAGAACAGGAGCGATGGTTCAACCAATCCGTCCGGGGAGCCAGCCCTCAACAAGACCGCCATGTGCAATGGGCCGACAACATTGCCGAGGAGGACGAGGAAGACTACGACTCCGACTCTTCTGACTCTGAGGACTACGACTCTGAGGACGAGGACATTGAGATGGCCAATGCCACTCCCATCAAGGCCATGAGCCCCCGCATCACCAACGTCGAGATCGACCAGGACATGGAGGAGGATGACCTCGAGGAGGACTACGCACAGCTCGAGCTTGTCCGAACACCATCCCACTCCAACTCACCACCCGAGCTCGTCGACCACGACTCTGACTCTTCCGACGACGACTCGATGCCCCCATCGCCGCCCCAGCCCATCCTCAGCTTCGAGGAGAAGGACACCAAGGAGCAGTCGCAAAAGCAACAACAACAAGACGAATCCAATTCATTCTACGATGAGGACTACTACCTGCCACCTCGAAATCCCGCGAGGCTAGTCTCGGCCATCTCGGTCTACTAGGCAGAGGAGTCTGTGCCTCTATGAATTGTGTGATTTGGTCTTATTTTTAGCGACATGTTTCAGATACAACAAAGCGATGGCGGCATTGAATGGCGTTTTCACTATACAACGGGATACCACACGGACATTGGATACACCAAAAAAGCATTGCGTTTTCTTTTACTATACACGACCAGAAGGGTTTCATTGTGTCAAAGGACAAAGGAAAGGAAAGGAAAGGAAAGGGGGGCAAAGGTTTCACCACTCAAGAAGAAGAACAAAGAAGGAACATCACCGAAGGGATATGGATGGGGGTTTACTATTCAATGAGTTGCCGCTCCCGAGAGGAGCCACTGGTTTGGACAATATTGGGTTGAGTGGCAGCCTTTCGAAGATACCCCCCAGATGCAGAGGTAGATAGCTCACCAAAAACAGCAAGAGGCCCTGATCAGCAGGAGCCCGCAACAGAAACAATCTCAATTGAAAAAACATTCAAAACATTCAATCACATCTCTCTCTCACATTGCAAAATCGTCTACTTCGCTATCGTGACCCGGTCGGTCGGTGTGTCTCGGCCATCCGGCTATCTCTCAATCGCAGCGGGCGTTGACGCCATCCGCCGACGGATATCCTTATCAGCGGCCAGGATTTCGCGATATCGGGGGATCGGTATGAATCATGGGCCGACACGGTCTAACTGGACAAGCGAGGGAGGGAGGCGGCCGCGCGACTCGGCATGCATGAGGCGGCATGAGGCATGAGGCATGAGGGCGAATGGCTCGGCGTGCTACACGGACTCCCCGACTCTCCGACGCTACGAGGCACGCCCCATTTTCGCATTCGTCCCCTTGGGATCCGGTGGCTCTCGGTGAATCGTGAATGATTCATCAGCTCCTCCCGGCCATCAAAGGACCTTGACCGGTCCACCCGACAACGTCCAATCAGCATTTCAAGGCCATTCACATTGGGGCATTCTGAACGGTCGGCGGGTTTCCAGTCAGCGGAGACATTTTCCTCAACAAGGGCCGTTTGGTTGTCAGCGAGACACGACTGCAAAAAGACGACACAGGAGGAGAGCATGGATGACATGGATGGATCCATGGATGGATCCATGGATGGATGGTTGGTTTGGGGGGCGCAGACAGGTCGGAGTCTACGACAAGCCCGACGGGCGGTCAGAAACGTCAACGCCAGGGCGCAGAGGCAGGGCCGCAAAACACGACACGACACGAAGCGAGAAGAGGCGATTGAATTACAGGCCATTTCTCCCGTTCCCCCTTTCTTTAGGTTGCTGAAACAATCGGGCAGCCCGCCGAGAGAAGCCCGGTGCTTGCTCTCTGCCCGATGAGAAGATGGAAGGCGTCGTCGGTGGATTCTTTCTTTTGATAGATTTCGCTTCGATCTCTGCTAGTTTCTTTTTTTTCTTCCTTTTCCCCCACGAGACATGCGCCGCATCAAGGTGCGCCCCACGGACGAGGATCTCAGGCCCACCGGGTTTGTGCTCTCTGCTGGGTCTCACGAAAAAAAGGTTGAAGAGAACCTGATCATCAAAGAAAAAAGCTCTAGGATGGGCCATGCACAAAATTTGCATGCCGCGGGTCGTCGGCTCCGCTTCAGGTTCAACTTTCCATCCTGATGGTACCAAGATCATGTCCAAACGCTTGGAGCTCACCTTGGTCCATGGACCTTGTTGAAGACGCTTCCAGGGCAGAGACTTGACTAGATGCCCAACATGGGCTCTGATGACTTGGCACGCTGGGATGGATAAGAGAAAATTTTCTTCTTTTCTTTTTTGCTGCCTTGGAATATTATCACAAACATGTTTCCAGGGCAGCCTGTCTCGCTACCTATCCACTAATAGTTCCCAGCTCGCCATCTTTTTCCAGGTGAGGCCCAGGCCCCATGGATCTCAGGCACATACCAATCCCCCATGCAAGGGCACATGGCGCGCCCAGTCCAGCCAAGCTGAGCTGACCGCTTCGGGGCTGGAGGCCGATGGCTGGCCCTGACCGGGACGGGACAGCGCCGAGGAGCGACTTCTGTCCTTTCTCGCTGGACTCTTGTTAGACACTGTCTTGACGACCCGGCACACGTGGACCGGGGAGAGCCTGGCGTCTGGTGGTCTGAGGAGAAACAGCTGCCGTGCGCTTAAGCGAGGGGGGAAATCTAGGCTTTCTTGTCACGACGCCTTCCAACAGAGGAAGTCCACCAGAGAGAAAGGCCTCGAACCTGCAGCAACGACACCGGAGCTCGCGTTCGGGTGCCCTGAACTAACGGTAGATCACTTCGGGAAGAAAAACGCCTGGGGGGGTTCTGGGCCAGCTGATCTGTATCATGAGATTGATAAAGGCAGGGGGTGGGATGGTACCTCCGCAGGGCCCTACGGACTTTTTTTAACCCCTCGTTATCGCAATCGCATACGCGTAACACACAAGCATGCAACAATCGCATGTGCTCTGGATTCGTCACCAACACGCAAGCACGCCATGGCGATGCCGTCTTCTCGCGCGGTTAGCAACGTGCTTTTCAGGGGGAGGGGGCTGCCGCCGTTGCGTGTATCTGATGATATCATGGAACGGTCTTGCGCAAGCCTTTGGAGGCGAAAAAAAAAAAAGAATGTTTTCCACAATCGGCGAAATCGACACAAGGTCCCGAATCGGACCTGGAAAAGTTTGGCGTGAAGAGCACGGCGTCGCATCGGCCGGCCTTGATCGGTCACAGGACCTTGAAAGGATCCACTTTCTTCCGCTCTCCCTCCCGAACGCAGCCGGGCCGGATATCGGACACCAGGCGGCGTGGCTGCGCCATCTCATTGGCTAGCCGGGTCTGACTCGCGCGGGGGGAGTGAGAGGAGAGCAAGTCTGGGGAAGGGCAAACGTGGTTGACCGAGGAGCGGAGCCATCTCTCGCCGAGTCGCCGAGTCGACTGCGAAAGTGAGCGCCGGTTTCGTCTTGAGCCGCGATGCCGATCAAGCTGCCGTCTGTGTCCGTAATCAACGCTGCGAAGGCATGCCGAGATGTCTGCTGATCACCGTTGCACACCCAACGCTCCGACACTGGGGTAAGCTGCTGACCTGGAGTCTCAAAGTCTTATCAGAGATTTGGTGTGCAAGGGGGGGCCAATAAGCTAGATGAACCCCGTCGCCCACGTTATCAATCATAGCGGTCACGATGGGGGAACGTTATCACTTGGCCGAATGTAGCAGAGTGCTGATGTTATCTAGAGCTCTCGAGAGGTATTGTGTGAGTTGCTCAGACACTTGCTTGCTGACGCCATATCTTGTTGATGGTGCAATAGGGCCTTTTGTCTGCCTCCGACTCTTCCGCTTTGACTCGATTGAGACGACGTGGCCGGCCGAGACAATTTGTGAGCAGTGATGACTGTTCCGCCTCAGCCATAGCTAAAGTTGACTAAATGTAGATCCCTCAAACTCACACCCTCCCTCATATCCTCCCTCCCCGCGGTCTCTCGGTGTTTAGCAACTGTAGAGGACGGCTGTTTTAAGTCCGAACTGTCCGGGAAGCCGAACCCTCGATTCGCTTTCCCGGGACGCACGGGCCACCCGCTTTGTTCTCGGTACGTCATCATGGCAGATTTCGCAAATCTCCATGCCGAGACCGACCGGTCACAAACCTCGAGGCCTTGAAAAAAAAAACCACGCACACTTCAACCACCATGCGACATCTCCCGAGGCGAAGCCTGGCCCACGATGTCTTGTCAGGCCTCGTCTGCCGCAGCTGCCGGCTGCAGCAGCGCCGCCAATTCGCGACTTTGCCGTCTCCTCCTGCGCCGCCGGCCTCGGGACTCACGGCCTTGACGTCGAGGCGACTCATCTCCATCGCCGGGCCCGACGCCGCCAAGTTTTTGCAGGGTATTGTGACTGCCAATGTGTCTGCTGCGGATGGGGAGCCGAGGAGGGATGGGTTCTACACTGCGTTTTTGACTGCCACGGGCAGGGTGCTCTACGACGTCTTTGTGTATCCCAACCACGGCGCGTCGGCTGAGGAGCCCGGGTTTCTGATAGAGGTCGACGCGGACCAGGCAAAGATGCTGGCCAAGCACATCAAGCGGTACAAGCTCAGGGCGAAGCTGGCCGTCCGTCTTCTAGGCGAGGACGAGGCGAGCGTGTGGCACGCCTGGGACGATGCAAACGGGACCAATTGGGGCTCTGTCGTCGACCAGACCAAGCTGACCCTCCAGGACCCGCGGGCGCCTGGGCTGGGGTGCCGATTTGTGCGGCTGGATCAGAAGGCACCCGAGGTCGACATTGAGCGAAGCACCGAAGATGCGTATACGATTCGACGATATCTACACGGGGTTGCGGAGGGCCAGGATGAGATTTCGAGGGAGCATGCACTTCCGCAGGAGAGCAACATGGATGTCATGAATGGCATTGACTTTCGAAAGGGTTGCTATGTTGGTCAGGAACTCACGATCCGCACCAAGCACCGCGGCGTCGTCCGCAAGCGCATACTGCCGTGCGTAATCTACGAGAAGGAGCACGCGGCACCAACAGAACTGCAGTACCACGCCGACGAGGCAACGGCATCCCTCGAGACCGCGACGGCGGACATGATACCTCGGGACACGAGCATCGGGCGGTTCGAGAAGCGCGGGCGCAGCGCGGGCAAGTGGCTCAAGGGCGTGGGCAACGTCGGGCTCGGCTTGTGCAGGCTCGAGATCATGACGGACGTTGTGCTCCCGGGGGAGACGGCTTCGGCGGCGTTCAAGCCCGAGGATGAGTTTGTGCTCGAGTGGGGGGATGAGGGGAGCCGGAGCGGTGTCAAGGTCAAGGCTTTTGTGCCGGAGTGGCTGAGGAGAGGGTTGGATGCCGAGAAGCACTGAAGATTATTGGTACTGAGGCGAGTATGGGTTGTAAAACATATGTGTCGATAGAGACGTCGCATTTTAGACAGACGGAAGATACCCCGACTCTGGTCCTGGCGTGTTCTCATGATGGTCTCGCAACGAGGCTGTGATGACTTTGTCTTACTCAATGGCCAGTTTCTCATGCTGTACCTTGTATCCGTAAAAGTAGCCGCATATCGATCATGAGGCTCTGGAGTCCTCCAAGGCCACCAGTAATAAGGCGTGCCTGTCCAACGTCGGACAACCCGCAGCAAGAGGCGTACAAAAGGGTCAGACGGGATGACTGCATCAGGGCTGAATCGCAAGAACCACATCGGATCAGGTCAGTACAAGCGCCTGGTGCATCTATTTTGACGGTCAATTCGGTGAGGGAGAAGCAAGTTGTGAGACATGGCGTAGGCCGAATCTTGCCGTCCCGCTCTCATATCCTCGACCTGCCAGACCAAGCGACACGGCGCGGCGGATAGTCGCAGCATGGCATGCTTTTCTCACATAATTTGTGGCTATGGGAGTTGTCGCTTTGAGCAATTGCCCCGAGGCCATGTGAGGTTCCTTTGCGATGAAGGCTTACCAACAGCAGCAGCAAGGTCGGCGATCGACATCAGCTCGCGGTGCGGACCTGAGAGGAGGAGAGACATGCAGCGTGATAGACCCAGGACATCTGAGCCACTAAGCAGGCTGAATAGGGAGATGCTGGCCAGGGGAACATGTTCAAGTGGCTCCAGCTTTGGAGTGGATCGGCCATTTGACAAGGAAACCAGAGGAACTTCTGATTCGCGAGTTTGGCTGGCCATGGTGGACAATTCCAGCTTCTGCATTTGACTCTCTCCCCTTTCAAGGCCATTGATTGATCGAAAGAGGAATCGTTGGACTCCTTGTTAGAATGGCCGCTTACCTTGCAGCTGTTGCCCGGCTTGGCACAGCGAGAAAGACCCTGCCCTTTTGGTGTAATCTCGCGACCCTCTCAGCCCTGGGAGTTTTGAGACCAGGGGAAGCGACTCTTGGCTGTGCCGCTTATTTTTGTCGAGGTTACGGAGTAGTTTTTTGTAGCATTTTGCGAAACCTGCGTGCCAATGCTTCCGCTTGGTGTCGCGTCAGTATATAACTCTTCATGCCCGGCTGATCTTGGCTTTCTACGACCCGCATTGATTCAAGATCTTGGCTCGAGAACATATTCTGCTGTACTCTGAACACAACCATGGCTTCAAACGGTACTGCCCCTGCGACGACCAAGCGGTTGATCGCCTGTTGCGATGGCACCTGGATGGACAGCGACAATGGGTACGAGGAGCCCGGGCTGCTGAGGGCAGAGGGAACACTCCAGGTGCCCTCCAACGTCACGCGCATCTCCCGGTGCTTCAAGCGGCGGTGCAGCGACGGCAAGCTCCAGATCATCAACTATGAGTCGGGAGTCGGCACGGGGAGCAACATGCTCGACAGCATCACGGGAGGAGCCTTTGGCTTGGGTCTGTCAGAGGTGAGCATTGCGGGTTTCAGGATGAAGCAAAATGGGACTGACTCGAACCTTGTAGCGCATGAGGGAGACGTACTCTTACCTATGCGCCAACTACACCGACGGAGACGAGATTATCCTTGTTGGTTACTCGCGAGGTGCCTTCACGGTTCGTTCGGTGGCGGGAATGGTTGGTGCCCTTGGACTCCTGACCCGTGAGGGAGTCGAGCACTTTTATCCCATCTTCAAGGACATGCAGCATTGGATGGACGACGACTATGAGGATCCATTCCCGAATATCCCATTCCCCAACAAGCCCAAGGGAAAAGATGCCGCCGCAGTGTACCGAGCTCAGCTGGAGAAGCTGGGTTACACCCGTGTGAGACACAGCAACGGGCAGGGCGACCTGATCAAGATCAAGGCCGTCTGCGTGTGGGATACCGTGGGAAGTCTTGGAGTCCCTCGTGTCGCTTGGCTGGATAAGCTCGGAATCCGTCCGGACAATGATGAATAAGTCTCCCCTTTGGCGTTTCTCGAGATATGCGTGCTGACCGTCTGAGCACGTACAAGTGGCTCGACACAAGCTTGTCGGATAGAATCGAGCATGCCTTTCAGGCGCTGGCTCTGGATGAGACGCGTCCACCATTCAGCCCGGCTGTCTGGGAGAGGCGCCCGGAGAACAGACTCACGACGGACCTGAGGCAGGTATGGTTTCCTGGGAACCACGCCAACTGTGGCGGTGGATGGGAGGATCAGGGCATCGCCAACTGTACCCTCGCATGTAAGTTGCCCGTCGACGCTACTTGGCTTGGATAGCACTGACTTGTGCTAGGGATGATGGATCAACTGGCTTCAGTCGGTGTCGAGTTTGACTTGCCTTCCCTGGAGCGTTGTTTCCAGCAAAACGCAGACTTCTACCAGGCATGCCACGCCAAGACGCAAAAGACAAAGCAAAAGAGGAAGAAGGGCATCCCAGACAAGTGGGCAGTCAGCCCCATCTTTGACAACAACCACCCCTTCCGGCCCTGGGGGCTGGGCTCCATCAACAAGCCCGCCGGCCTCCTGTACAAGCTCTCGGGCCAGACGGTCCGCACACCGGGTTTGTACAGGCCGACGGACCCCAAGACGAAGATCGACGAGGCTAGGTTTCTGCAGGACACCAACGAGCGCATCCACAGCACGGTGCGGATCCGACTCGCGTGTCAGGGCCTGGGCTTGAACGACAGGACTGTCTGGGACTGCCCTTCACTGCTCAAGAGCTGGAAGGTGAAGCGCACGCGGGAAAAGTACCAGGACCCTGTGCCGTTCCACCCCGGGTGGGATCCGGAGGGTGAGGAGGACGGGATGGGGGATCCCAACGGCTGGAGCAAGGGCCGATGGGTGTGGGAGTATGTGGGCGGCGATGGCAATGCGCCTACTGACAAGAGGCAGCGGATCATGGTCGAGGAGCCACTTGGTCCGTTTGAGCGGCATCTTCTTAGGCTTTCGGCTGGTTCGCCGAATGTGTTCCATTTCTCGGATACAACGGAGGGTTGAGAGTGTTGGCGTGGTGTATAAGACGGCGTTAGGTTGCATAGACTTGAGTAGCTGCAAGTCTCTTGGGCTGGTTTCTCTAAATAGTGGATTAATATACCATCTGAATCTCTTAAAATGAAGAATATTTCGATTTCCGAAGGAATGTGCATAGAAGAAAAACAATTGTCTGATATTAATGAAGTCAAGTTCCTCTTGGTTGAAGGGTCACGTGCTTTCGCGGTGCGACGGCGAACTTTAGTTTTAACGTCACCACCTCTGACTTCTGTTCATCCTCAACCTCGCCTTTACTAAACTGACGAATACAAAAAAAAATGTCCGACTCCAAAGCGGCAGACCTGCTGCAATACGCGCAAGAGTACGCCTCGAAAGATGTCGACATCTACGACCTCTTGGGCGTCGACGCCCNNGCCGCGCGCGCGGCGTTCGACGGCGCCATCAAGGCTACGCTGCTGCGGAAGCAGGAGCGCGAGGCCATGGATAAGCAGCGGAAGCACTTTGTCGACGACCTCGAGGAGCGCGAGAACGCCTGGAAGCGCCAGAAGGAAGAAAAGGAGCAGCGGGAAAAGGAAGAGATTGAAAAGGAGAGAACAAGACTCTTTGAACAAAGGCGCATGCGCGAGGAGGAGGAGAAGCGAGTGGCTGATGCTGCGCAAGAGATGGAGGATCTCGCTGAAGCACGGCGACGTCTCAAGGAAAAGAAGGAAAAGAAGAAGCAGGACGAGGCTAGAGAAAAGTTCCTGCGCAAGTCGCGAAAGGCCGCCGACGGGGAGAAGTCTTCTGGGCCACGCAACGGCGTCATGAACGTGCCGGGAGATTTCTCGATGGATTTCGGAACAGACCGGAGACTATACTGGGAACTCGTCTGCGACAAGATGCGCGCCGTGCAGGCAGTCAAGAACCTACAGAATGGAGATGCAACGACCGAGGAATACCAAGACGCAGAAAAGGGCCTGCTCGCGGCAAAGATGAGGATACACCAAGCCGAAGTCAAGTTCGCCGAGGAGACGTCCGTCTCATGACTTGAAAGAATGGACGAAAAACAATTGGATACGGAGTTTGATGATCGGTAGCACTCTCAATACATCTGGACGGCGTTTCTGTGTCTTTGGGCTAATACTGGGTTTTTCTAGAATCATGACTCTTCTTGGTCGAGCCGCAAGATGTTGATGGCGTTCATCCCCATGATGGCCTTGTAACCCTCCGTGTCTTGCCCAACGGCCTGAGCAGCAGCCTGTGCATTCAAGCCGACACTCTCCCACTCGCCCTGCTCGTCGGTTGTCAGGGGTGGGAAGAAGGGGTGGTCGGTGCCAAACATTAGTCTATCCGCTCCGCTGGCCTGGATGGCGGCTCCGAGTCCGACTTTTGAGTAGATGACGGCATCTAGGTAGACCTGCTCCTTGAGGACCTGCCATATTGTCCGACGATCCTTGGTCACCTTGCCCTCGCGAACGAGCTGGCCGTCGTGCATGATGCAGCTCTCGATTCTTCCAGCGAGGAAGGGGAGTGTTCCACCGCTGTGGGCGAGGATCATGCGTAGCTCTGGGATCTTGTCAAAGACGCCCGCCAGGTACATTCTCGTCACGGCGATGGTGGTCTCCATTGGGAAGCCGAGGGCCAGGGGAAGAACGTGACCGTACTCGGCGCTTCGGGGACCCCAGACGTCGTTTGGAAGACCATAGTGAGGATGAAGGAAAACGGTCAGCTGGTTTCGGGCGAGCGCCTCAAAGACGGGTAGGAGACCAGGATCGTCTAGTCCCTTGCCAAGTCCGGATGTGCCTAGGATGACGCCGCGGCAGTACCTGAGTTGTCTGAGATGCTCCATCGAGGCCAGCACCGTCTCAAGAGGAGCTGTCAAAGGGAGAGTGCCAAAGAAGAAAAGCCTTCCTGGATGCTGACCGCACATGCTCGAGAACTCGTCGTTTACCGACTTTGCCATGGCACCAGCCTCATCGGGATGCAAAAAGTCCAGCCATGGATTGGCGAGGGAGATGACCGATATGTCGATCTTGTGGGTATCCATGAAATGAATCTTTTGCTCGAGAGATGCATAGTGCGAAGTTAGAGGTCGCCCCGGAGGCTTTGCTTCGACGTTGTTTGCGGCTTCTTCAAGTGCCTCTACCTCTGCTTCTAGGAGGATGAGTCTGGGGTCTGGCGCCTGGGGGAACTTGCGGACCAGGGGGATAGAGGAGCGGGATTCGAGGATGTGGATGTAAGAGGGAGGGTACATGTGCGTGTGGATGTCTACAACACGGTTAGAGGACGACATGGCGTAGAGTGAATAGTGGTGGATGTATGTTGGTGTTGAGCTTTATCTCTGAGGAGGTGGCGGGTGAGGCAGAGGCAACGTTATCAGCATGTCTCACAATGCATGCATCCCCTCATCAGCAGCAAGCAAGCACAAGGACGAAAACATGCAACAACAAAGGATCCAACCAATGTCAACAAAGTCGAGTAACCGAGTCGTCTTCGATGTAGTATTGTGATAGATACCTCGACGTATCCGGCAAAAAGCCACCCCCGCATCCCCCCCTCAAAGGTTATCATGACTCCTGGTCCTATCGCTCCAAACGCTTATCAGTCACGACCGACGGGGACGGGCGTTGGATCTGCCGCATGCGACCTGGCCCGTCCGTGTAACTATTGGTCGTGTTATATGGGAGGCTTTTGTTCCGTCGAGGTCTGGCCCTTTTGATGGCTGCTGGTTGGCGTCGAAGAGTTCTCTGCTAGCCACGAACGACCCAGTTCTTGTTTCCATCCTTTTTGTAGAGATCCAAGCTGGTCCTTTATATCTCCTCTTCAATACAATATCCTCACTTTCATCCTATAGTAACTAGTCCATCTCATCATGACTTCAGACATCGCCGTGAGCAAGGAGGGCCTCTCAATTCCAGTAGGTACAACCACACACACACACACTGTCGCCATCCAACTGACTCGCCCAGCTCATCGACTTCTCCCTCTTCCTCAAAGGTTCCCCCCCAGAGCGAAGCGATGCCGCCAAGGCCATCCTCCATGGCTTTCAGACTGCGGGCTTCATCTACCTCAAGAACCACCACATACCTTCTCAAAGTCTACAACGCGCCTTTTCCTTATCTGCTCGCTTCTTTGATCAATCAACCGAGGCAAAGCTGAAGCTGAACTGGACGACACCGGAAGCTAATCGAGGGTACTCTGCCCCCGGCCGCGAAAAGGTCACGCAGCTCAGCGACATTCGCGAGGTGGACAAGATACGCACCGCAGCTCCAGATCTCAAGGAGAGCTATGAGATTGGACGAGAAGATGAGCCTGGCCACCCGAATCAATGGCCTCAGGAGGAGGGTGACATTGTCGACTTTCGTAGTGACATGCTCGAGTTTTATCACCAGTGCAAGGGGCTGCACGTCGAGGTGATGAGAGCCATCGCCGTGGGGATGGGGCTTGGAGAAGCATTCTTTGACTCGTTTACTGACGTCGGCGATAACACGCTGCGGCTGCTTCACTATCCTTCTGTAGACGCTGATGTCTTCAAGGTCAACCCAGGTACCGTGCGAGCTGGGGAGCATAGTGTAAGTGCCATGTCTACTTGTGCATTCTCTAGTCTACTGACACCATCAGGACTATGGTTCCATCACTCTTCTCTTCCAAGATGACCGCGGTGGATTACAAGTCAAGAGTCCAACCGGCCAATTCGTCGACGCCACGCCCATCGAGGGCACCGTCGTCGTCAACGCCGGCGATCTCCTCTCACGCTGGAGCAACGACACCATAAAGAGCACCATCCACAGAGTCGTAGAGCCTCCGCTGAAAGAATCTGCTTCTTACCCACCGCGGTACAGCATTGCGTAAGTGTCACTGCCAAAAGTTCGTGGATCGAGCTGATGGGGCCCAGTTACTTTTGTAACCCCAACTTTGACAGCTACATCGAGGCTCTTCCTGGGACTTTTGCTACTGAGAAGGATAAGAAACATGAGGGTATCAAGAGCGGCGAGTATCTGGTTCAGAGGCTGGCTGCGACTTATTGAATGGATGTCTGGGAAGTGGCTGCAGTGGCTGGCTCGGTGTTGTTTCTGGTGGGCAAGCAGATGGTAGCATAACTGATCCTGAATACACGAAGACTGCCCCCTTTGAGCTTGAAATCCTTCCCCAGACATTCCATCCTTTCTCTTCTATAGTATTTAGTCATTTAGAACCTTGAGTTGTGATACTCTCTCCAGTGGCCGAGCGGTTGCATTTTGGCATATCTTATCCAAGAGAGGTTCGTACTCCCAACTACACTCGAGTCACTAGCTGGCATGTTGCTATAGGAAAGGAACAGAGATGACAGGTTGTGCGAACAATAACTGCGCAGACAGGTAATGAGAGTAGATTGAAGTATGGTCTTGTGTAAGAAGCTGGGCCATACGTTGTCTGGGCGCTCTGCGTCTCCATCTATGTCTGGCTGCAGGTCCTAAACATCCCGCACCGCCCGCGACACAAAAGGATAATGTCAGTATGAACCCGTCGGTTGGTCGGTCGATTGGAAATCAAGCTAACTTGATGCTGAAGCTACGTCTTCATGACAGCCATGGCTACTCTCCACTATACAATTGGCCTCTCGCAAGGTCCCGAGCCCGTCACGGAGGGCGTTGCCCTGTTCGGTCCCATCATCGCGACGGCCTGTGCCTACCTCATGTCCCTCCCCGTCTCCATCAACTGGAGGGAAGCCGGGCTGATGGCATTTGAGCTGGCCTAGACACATAGGTCATCTCCACCTACGTTTTACGCTCATGTCCCCCCTTCTGCTGCTGTGAAGAGAAGGGAAGACCTCTTATATTTTGCAATTCTGACGCAGCTCGATGGGAAACTATTGAGTGTGTTAGGGTTTGGAACGATGGAGAAAGAAAGGACCGTCATTACCTACATACATACGTTGCAGCAATATATCGCACCATGGTACATAGGATGTGCCCACAATAAGGACAACAGAGTCAAATAAAAGGTGAGTGCTGTATACAAGAGTGGACTCTAAAGTAGAAAGGTGAATCTTGTAGATTTATCTGCCAGGATCTTACTGAGATTGACGTTGTCAGTTGAGAGAGGTTAGTAATACATAGTTCCCTGGTAGAAGAAGACAAGGTCTCCACCAAACCCCTGGCACCTTCCTCGGGAGCTCTCGGAGCTAGTCCGGAATAGGAAACGTGCACATGGAATTGAAAGTGGCATTCTCAACAACATTCATCC
>JABFEX010000908.1:0-12803 GCA_013623515.1 Fusarium illudens | reverse complement strand
CCACCCGTTCGTTCCTTCCTGTCCCCAGCACATCCGCCCGCCAAGCCCAAAGGGCTTCCGACTGCCACTGCCTGCACCTCCTGCGTTTGACCCTCGCTCGCTCTTTCGCACTTTCCACTTCCTCTTCTTCCCTCCACTCCTTCCTTCCTCTCGACTTCTTGCTCCACCACTTCCTTTTTCCTCCCTCTCCTCCCCTTCGCCTACTATTTTGCGCTCTTCCTTCTCTCCTCTTCCTCTCTCTTTTCTCTCGATCTCTCTCTCTCTTTCCCGCGTCGCCTCGTTTGCAACGTCCCACGGCCTTGTCGCGTTCGCATCTGCGAGTCGGTTCGTCCCATCTTGGCTCTCGCTGCCCGCTTTCGCACTTGCAAACCAACAAAACCCACGACAACGGGAAGAAAAAAAAATCAAACAACAAGAAGAAGATCTACTTCGAGGTCCTGGAAGGCGCAATCAGCTGGCGATACCTGCCACCGTTTTTAATCTCTGTATTATTCTTTCGTCGATTCTTTTGCTTCATCGCCTATTCCCACAAACCGTACACCCAAGCTTAATCTCAACTCGCATCGAAAAAGGAACCGCGATCCCCGAAACAGACTTTGACCACCAGGCAATTAAAATCAGCAAACCAAAAAAAATCCAAGAAGAGGGGTTATTCAAGGCAGTACCCGGACTATTCACAACTGGAACGACATCGTTAGGAGGACGCTGTCTTGTCTTGGAGAGACAATACCAGCTGGTGCTCGCGTGTTCTAGTCGTGTGTCAATCACCCGACTCGCCCGCTTGGAGCGTGAATCTCTTGGTCCATCGCCAAAACCCTCACCCATTCGCCAACGACTCTTCTGGGTTCGTGGCAGTACCCTCATCACCTGACCTCGACCCTCTTGACGCCTCTTTAGGGAGCAGCATCCTCTGGAATCCTGCTTCCTTTTGACCGTTCTCTCGCCTGGTCATTCAGGGCATCACTCGCCACTCGACAATTTCGATCGCTGCCTGCTCCGGACCGGCTCCTCGCCTTTCCAGTCTCACAGGTTTCGCCTTCGGACCCTCTTTCTCGTTCGACTTCACTCGTCGACCCGATCTCCTCCTTCCATTGACCGCGCTTCTACGTCGCCCTTTCATTCACCAGCTTCTTTCCTGTTGCAATTACTCTCGGTTCTAATTCTCGACGAGTTCACAGCTCGTCATCCGACTCTCCCTCTCGGCTTTTTGTCGCGTCTCAAGTACTCGTGTGCTTTCTTGGATTTGCGGGTTTTTGGCCTCACGACACGACATCTCCCACATACGTTTCGCGCCCACTAGCCGAGGTCCAACAACGTCTCGTCGATTCGACCGATACTCGACGCATAATTATTCCGCTGGACTCCAGCAAGATTACTTTCTAATCTGTGTGACTGCTTTCTTGACTCCAAGAGACAGCCACCTCACATTCATTCTTTTTCCTTTCCTCAAATCTCATCCACACACAATCGCGAATCCAGCTTTGAGCTATGGACGCAGGCGGTCTCGCTCAAATGTCTTCCAACGGTTTCGCTCCCGACGGGCTCTCCATGCCCACTGGCGGCCTGGCTGCTCGCAGGGGTGGTCAGAACCTCAAGCCGCTCTCATTTGAAAACATCAACCAGGGCAATGACAAGGATGCCGGTGTTCCCACCCCGCGCACCAGCCGTTCTCACCTTCTCGCCGGGCTCAGGACGGCTCCCAAGTCCGCCACTGCTACCTCCTTCGGGCCTCAGTCTCCCACGGCTGCCGCCCCCCCGCAGCAGTTCAACCGGAACTCCATGGCTGGAAACGCCTATGGTATGAACCAGGACAGCATCTACAACGCGCCTAAGTCGGCCTTTCCCCAGTACGGCGCCCAGAACAACTTCAACTCGATGATGGGTCAGCAGTACACCGTCGATCAGGTCCTGGCACCCCCTGAGCTCCCTCTTGACGAGCAGGCCCAGGAGCATATGGATCCCAACCTGTACGCTCAGCTGGTTGCTACTAACATGTACCTCGCTCAGCAGCAGCAGCGCCTCCAGCAGCAGCTTCGAAGTGTCCAGGCTGCTGCCCAGCAGTTCCAGCAGCTCAACCTCAGCAACCCTCAGCTCACGCAGCAGCAGCTTGCTCTGTATGAGCAGCAGCAGCGCCTTAGTAACATGCAGCAGCAACTCAGCCTCCAGGCTGCTCTCACCCAGCAGCAACAGCAGCAGCAGCAGTCGCTCCAGCAGCCGCTCTACTACAACCCCATGACCGGCCAGTACTACGTCGAGACCCCACAAGCTGCTGCCCAGATGACTTCGCCCTACAACGAGCAGCCCTCGACACCCGGTTTCGGTGGTTTCCAGCAGCAGCAGCAGCAGCAGCAGCAGAGCACTCCCTCGGTCCAGGTTTCCCCTCCCGCTGAATCGCAGCCTTTCTCGTTCCGCAGCAACTCGCCGCCCAAGCGCTACGACTCCCCGACCGAGGTGACTCCCCTTCCTCCGCCATCCGTCAATGCTTTCCGCCGCGGGCACAAGAAGGCGTCGTCTCTTGCTCCCCTCAACAGCGCTCTCGCTGCTGCCTCTCTCTCGGATGCTCCTAAGTCTGCTGGCCCCAAGACTTCAACATTCCCCATGAGCCCTCTGAGCGGAGGGTACGGCCCTGGCCAGGCTCGTGCCGGAGAGCACCCTGTCCGCCAGCCCCGCGGCCCCCCATCCCTGGACGAGCTCAAGTCGAAGCCCACTGCCAAGTTCGAGGGTAGCAAGAACTTCGCCGCCCGTACTCGTCGATCTGCTGTTCACAACCTGGTCCGCGCCGGCCTCGAGCGCCGCAAGGGCACTGGCAGCTCCTGTGGCAGCATGAGCCCCGTTTCCGAGACTGGTGAGGAGTCTTCGACGCCTATCACCGATAACGAGTCCGATTCTGGACGAAGCGGCTCCGGTAGCCTGGCTGGTGACATGGAGTGCCCCAGCTCACGAACTTCTGCTAGCGGTGGTTGGGGAGCTATTGGTTCGGATCGACCCAGCTCGCGCCAGAAGGGCCGCAAGAGCGTCGACAGTGTTGGAAGTGTCGGGTCGAGCGAGGGTGACAGCTCCTTTGCCAATGTGTTTAAGAACGGCGCTCTGCGAGCAGCCAAGGCGCAGGAGTCAGGCGATAGCCAGCGCAAGGCACCTAGACTGGTGCTCACCAAGAGCACATCTGCTGCTTAGAGGTGACGCCATGGCTTATCCCTCTCTCACTGTCACGACTTATGCGCCCGGACTTTTTCTTTTCACACGACTGCTCGGACTGGCGGATTGCATTTTGATGTTCGTTTGGTCCCTTTCTTATGCTGGGGAGTCTTGTTACCATTCTGCATGGGGTGGATTAAAACACGTCTTTTTATCTCTCTTTTACCCGAACCTTTTTTATTACCTACAGAAGTTTATAATTCGCTTCACAGTCTCTCTTTCACACGCTTTACACTTCGCCACGACATTAGGGGAGACGCCCCGGGGATTATCTTGTCTCAGCCTGGATGGACAAACGGGTTATTTTGGGGGACTGACGAGGAATCTTTATACCAATGAGGATGAGAAATTTCACCGGGGACAAGCCTAGCCCGAGAGCCTCTGCGAGGCGATCGGGCAGCCCCTGATGTGAGTCACGGCCGGCGGTCCCGGCAGGGACAGTATGTCTGGCAAATTTGACATTTGCTTTCGTTGCATTCCTTATGGCATCTCACGTCTTTTCTTTAAGCTGTTGAGGATCCCGGACTTTAGTCTGCGTGAGGGTCTTGGGGTCTTTGACCAAGGCGGAGGAAGTGCCGCCGACGGAGAAGCCCAAGACCAGGATGGACAGGCAGAGAGATAGAGTGATGCATAGATAGTTTAGGAAATGGCACAATCACAAATTGAAGGCCACAAAGACTGCTGCGTGAGTGAGTGATGCCTGGCCAGGATGCAGTGAGAGTTCCTTGAGTCAACACGGCTGGTTTTGTACCTGACAATGAGTTGACAGGCAGATGTCGTGGTCATGTCAAGTTCACGAGGGCTATCTGATGCTGACTCCTGCCAGACAATCTCCGTGAAGGATAGCGCCTCTGATAGACTGGCCCTGTGGCTTCGAGGGTCCAGCGAGAAATTGCGGTAATAGATACACATCCAGCTGGAACCATCACCATCCATTGGACTGGTGGTCTCCTGTAATCCCACGACCCCAGAAGCGAATAGACACCCGTTCAACAGTACTTTCTAGTTTAACTGGGTATTTATGATTGGTAGAGACCCTTTGCCCAAACCTTTCGAGAGAATACGCTTGTCACCTTGAATGTCGATGTAACCTCGATCACCCTCCTATAAATCTCACTGTCCTAATCCTGAGAACTGTGCACTGCTCAGCTGCTGTCCTGGGAGTTCTTTGAGGCTGGATGTCCTTTCAGGGCTGTACCACTCTCGCTCGTTGGGCAGAATATGGATACTGCCATATATGACCTGTTCCCTCGATGCCCTGCAGCTCAAGGACCGTTACTCTGTAGAGGGATGGGCGGTAAGAAGAGAGGGGATTGCGTATTCATACTTGGGAGTCGATGACACGTACATGATTACGCCTGTGACTGTTGTGATGCTGGTTCCATAAACCCTGATATCTTTAGACTTGGAGCTGATTGTAGAGCTGTGTAGTTGGTGCGTGTGAGGTTATCATGCCCGTGCCATAAACCTCTATTATCACATTCGGGCCATCGAGGACAAGCCGTTTGATTCCAAAGACCAAGACGCGCGTGGCGATGGTAAATGTCAACTGCAGGCGAGCATATCGAGACTCTTGTAGATCCTGGGCTCAAGTTTCATCATTCGGACCTGCATGAGCAGCTCAACTCTCCCAGCTCCTATTAGTTGCTTCCAGTAACATGTTCACGGACATCAGTTGCGCAATGTCACTCGACTGCTCGTTTTGGCTGGGTGAATGAACCAGTTTCCAAGCAGGCCTGGAGTCATGGCTGCTCGCCTCCCTCCCGTACACGCACAACAACGCCCTGCTTCGATAGATGTCAGCCTCTGGTCGGTGAGGTTAATGGCGTGGTCCATCTCATAGCACGCCAGCAGATTATAAGCTAAAAGTTGAGCAACTCTCCCAATCAAATCTGGTCGGCTCCCGTAGCTCAGTTGGTTAGAGCGTCGTACTAATACTTCAGTTCATACTGAAATATCGGTGATGCGAAGGTCTCTGGTTCAAGCCCAGGCGGGAGCAACTCCCAAAACAGCCGCCCGGATTCTTTTTTTGTCTTTTTTTATATCTTTATTATATTGTCTTCGAGTTTTGGTGGTGCCTTTTTGATGGTAAACGAGTCTTGCGCGGGTTTTTGTCGAAGGAAGCAATCGAGGCGGGGACGTGAAGTACTCGCGAAAACTACAAGGTGAATCTAAAAAGGAAAGAACATGGACACGTGCATGTATATAAATATACCAATGGCTCCTGCCTTCCGTCAGACAGACAGAGGTGTGCCTGGTTCATGGTTCTCTCACCGGTGCTGATTGATGGCCGGTCGCCCTGTTTTTGGGCCATCCCTGATGGCCTATTTGCGTGACCGTTAGGTCTCGGGGCTCGAGGCAATCCAAGGTTTAAGCCATTGGCATCACAAGATTTGAACAACAATATCATAACCGTGATGATGTTTGAGCATGAAGAGGAGGATACTTAGAGTATTGCAATAGAATCTTGTTAAAGTGGCATGATTTCATCCTCTCCTGGATTGTCAACTCAACGAGTGTGTTCTGACCTAATGACGGTATTGAACACTGGAACTCTTCTTTTGGAGTTCTAGTCCTTCATCAAGAGCTGGATCGTTCTGCTATCGTCTAGGTTTGAGTACTGCCATGGCTTCACGCTGGCAACAAGCCAGAGTTTTGTAGAGACCACTTTTGAGAAGAGCCGGTAGCTTAAGCCAATCCAAGCACTCCAGTCTGCGCCCTAGTTAAGCCAGTTGATACCGGAGTTGAGAGATTGATACTGCTGTTTCGGACGATGCCTACTCCTTAACCGGGATGTCGAGCAAAGATTCATGGAGCAGTTAGCCGGTCAACTCTTTATGCGAACTTGTACTGAAAGCCTTACCTGTTGACACCTTCTTCGTTGACTAGCACAGCAGAGTTGCGCACTTGAGCATGATTGGACCGGATCTTTACGGCAAGTGTTGTCCACACCTCTACACTCGCACTGGCTGTCGAGTCTTGTAGCACAGTGCAGCATGGCTCGTATTCTTGGTGGAGCAAGTTGACTATCAAGGAACTCTCTTTGAGAGGGCGACTTGGAGGGGACCTCGATCGCCGCCATATCCGAGGTTGATTTGGGTATCCTTTGAGTAGACATGCTGTCCACGCAAGTTGCTAAAACGCACCTGCGAGTGTATTTGTCGTCGATTTCTTCCTGGCTTGGTGCGTTTTCTTCAACCTCTCTCTCACCCTCACCATTCTCGTCCACCCCTGGTCTTTGTCCCTCGTTCTGTATCGATACACTCGCTCATAACGTCGCGAATCTTACCAGAAGACATTCACGCCCATCACAGTCTTATCGCCCATCATAATGTCCTCTACCAACCGTCTCCTCACCCTAGCCGTCATCATCGGGGCAGTCAGCGCCGCTTTCCAGGGCTTCAACTACGGCACAACCCTCTCCGACGGCAGCGCCAAGACCCAGTCCGACTTTGAGAACGAGTTCAAGATAGCTGCATCCCTCGAGGGCACAGGCGGCGCATTTAAAAGTGCTCGTCTCTACACCATGATCCAGGGGGGCACGCCGAACCAACCCGTCTCTGCCATTCCAGCCGCCATCAAGACCAAGACCAGTCTGCTTCTCGGTCTCTGGGCCTCGGGTGGCGACGCGGCCTTTGACAATGAGGTTGCCGCTTTGAAGAAGGCCGCCGAGCAGTATTGTGGCCAGTTGGATCATCTTGTCGCCGGCTTATCGGTGGGTAGTGAGGACCTCTACCGTAACTCGCCCATCGGCATCAAGGCCAAGGAGAACCCCGGCGTCAACCCGAACACTCTAGTAACCTACATCTCGCAAACTCGCAAGGCCATCAAGGGCACATGTCTTGAGACTATCCCCATCGGCCACGTTGATACATGGACGGCATACGTCAACGACACCAACAAGGCCGTCATCAACGCCTGCGACTGGCTCGGCATGGACGCCTACCCTTACTATGAAGACACCAAGCACAACCCCGTATCCGAGGGCGCGGGCCTCTTCAGTGCTGCCAGGGATAAAGTCGCGGCCGTCGCCGACGGCAAGGAGATCTGGGTGACAGAGACGGGCTGGCCCATCAGCGGCAAGACGTCCGGCGAGGGAGTCGCCTCAGTCAGCAACGCGCGAACATACTGGAAGGACGTCGGATGTCCCATGTTTGGAAGCACCAATGTCTGGTGGTACACTCTCCAGGACGCCGGTGCCCAGTCGTCGAATCCCAGCTTTAGTGTTGTCGGGTCCAAGTTGGCCAAGAAGCCGCTGTACGACCTTGGTTGTGGGAAGAAGCGCGGGGCTTAGCCGTGAGAGTTGGTCCCGGCTCCGGGTCCGAGATCCCGCCGATGCTCCCGCGCCGGCCAGAGATGGTCGGGGAGTGGGTGCCGGCGCGGGGGAGCATAGGTTTCCCAGAGAAGGAGGTAGGTCTCGGCTCCCTATGGCCCCAGGCGCCCAGATACGAGCTGGAGGTACACGCGTATTGATTGTCGCCTGTCTCAGATGGCGAGTTGATGGAACATGAAGAAATATTTAAAACGAAATGCCCAGGGAGCGGGTATTTGTTACACCAGCTTGGCTATTCGGTCTACTATTAGGTCTCGTATTAGCAAATACTCATCAGTATCTCTTCAATTTATTGTATAACAGCAATCTTAGATTAGGAGAAAATAGATCTAAGCCAAACTCAAGTTCTCATAGAATCCCTTCTTATTATGTATTTGTCCTTAGGTATGTCAAGTCCCTCCTAACTAAATATTTGTTCAACCCTTACACCGAGATATAGGCCACAAATGTGCGTCAAATAGCCAAGTTGATGTATTTAATATCTGCCACAAATTACCATTGAGAATACGGAGTAGTCAATAAATTATTGAATGTCTTTCAAGACAGAGCCAAGTCTAGACTACACAGTAGACTGTCGCGTGACCAGGGTATCTGATATCCATCCCTACAGCACCTGGCCATGGACCCTTGAAGTTGACGTCTTTACAGTAACGTTAACAACAGCACGGCACAGTCTCGGACAGTCGCACCGGCAAAAGAGAGACGGAATTCTCGACAAAGGCTAAATGCGACATCAATTGATGCCAAAAACGCCCAGGCCCGACGATCCGCTGCCTTGTCCGGCGCCGGCCACTTTCAGCCCAGATCAATAGCTCAGCTTCCCCCTGCATGTGGCGCCTCGACCCGCGGCGCGCCACGCGCACAACCAGAAAAAAGTGGCGACCTGTCTCTGGCCCCCCCTGGCTCCTTCCTTCCAAGGTGTCCTCCATCCATCCCAACTTGCACCTGCCTCACAGCATCTTCACACGCTCCTTCCTTTATTGAGTTCCCTTCTCTTCACTTGCATTGTATAATTCTTCTTGTCCTTCTCTCCATATAATTCGCATCTAGCATCATGGCGCTCCCTCGCAAGAGCGTCCTCTTTTCCGCCTTGTGCCTCGCGCTCTTGGTCGGCTTCGCCCTCGCCGGCCATGACCACGCCCATGAGCATGGCCATGAGCATGAACATGCCGAGAGCCTCACTGGCGTTGACGTGAGCAACCTGAGCCTTGACGAGCTTGACGCACAGCTCCAGGTGCGTATACTCTCCTCTATACACCCCCATATATCGAGATGCCGTCTGACCTCAGCCCTAGACCTGCTCTATCGTCAAAGACCTCAACGCTGCGAAGCACGCCCACCACGCCGCCGCTCCCTCCTCCCTCACCGCGCGCCTCTTCGCCGTCCTCTTCCCCAGTACGCCCGCCGTCAACGCCCTCCTTGCTACTCTCTACATCTCGGGTCCCCCCAACTTCCTCCTCGCCCTATGCCCGACCAACATCGACCCCGCCTCGCTGTCCGTCATGGTAGCCTTCGCTGTCGGCGGTCTCCTCGGCGACACCCTCTTCCACCTGCTTCCCGAGATCTTTGTTGGCGAGGACCATGACGCGGCCGTCAAGTTTGTCCTTGTCGAGCCCAACCGCAACCTCATCCTCGGACTCGGCATCTTGGTGGGCTTCATGACCTTTGTTGCTATGGATAAGGGCCTCAGGATTGCTACTGGCGGAGCTGGACATGACCACTCGCACGGACATGGTGATGCGCACTCGCACTCCGAGGACAAGGCCATCTCGACTGGTGTGGACGCTACGGATTCTGTCGTCAAGTCGCGCAAGAAGGGCAGCAAGGACAAGGGCGCTGTTGTTGCCAATGCCGTGAACACCGAGAAGGAGATCAACCCCAGTGTCAAGCTGGGCGGTTACCTCAACCTCATGTAAGTCCCCGATGCCGGCATGGGAATACCGTGAGAACATCACTGACGACTTGCAGCGCCGACTTTACCCACAACATCACCGACGGTCTCGCCATGTCTGCCAGCTTCTACGCCTCGCCTACCATTGGCGCTACCACCACTGTTGCCGTCTTCTTCCACGAGATCCCGCACGAGGTTGGCGACTTTGCCCTGCTTATCCAGTCCGGCTTCTCCAAGCGTGCCGCTATGGGTTCGCAGTTCATCACCGCCCTGGGTGCCCTTCTCGGCACTCTGATCGGCATTGCTATCCAGGAGTTTGGCGGCCCCAACAGCGACGTGCCCATGGGCCGCAACGATGGCCTCTGGGGAACCAGCTTGGTAAGTACTCGGTCCTCGGCGCTTCTTGTCTGGTCAAGCTTGCTAACAATGATCCTGCAGAGCTGGGGCGATATGCTTCTGCCTTTCACGGCCGGAACGTTCCTCTACGTCGGAACTGTGGCCGTTATCCCCGAGCTTCTCGAGACCGGACCCAACAAGGCTCAGGAGCTCAAGAAGACGCTGGTCCAGTTCACGGCCGTTGCCGTGGGTGCCGGTATCATGCTGTACATTTCCTGGCACGATTAGATAGGATAGAAGCGTTCGTGTAAAATGGTGTGGTTTGGTGTAGATGGCATTCAGCCAAGCGTGTTGGTCTGGGGCGTTGGTGTTGGTGTAGTTGTGAGGTGAAGATATGATGGCCTCAACTGACAGTCCCATGATGGGTATTGTCGAGGTGAGAGGATATTGGCGTATGTGTAGCTGAGCAGTTGTAGGCGGGTTGTAAGCCGAATAGTCCAAGAGGGACTCGAAACCACCTTCTGACTTTACCAAAGCTCGATTTGTCGTCCACACCGGTGTCTCCTATCCTCGACCTCAATGAGGGGTTCGCGTCCAGATGTATCGAGACATGAGGGCTTGCGTCGGCATTGACTGTCTGGGCGTTGTTCCCATGATCGCCAAGTCTGCCAGTGACGACACTCGTATGCCGTCCAAGATGCCAGATGATGTCTGCCACGCCTGGCTAGCCGACCGACTCTCGAGACATCGAGATTTGCTCTGCGGGGTCATCAGATGCCTCAAACCTTGTTTGTTCCTCAGTCAAGTTAGACGTGCCAATCCCTTTTGTGAGGATGTCTATCCAAGTGCTTTGTGCCAACACCGCGTGACGCAGGGTAAGTGTCAGTGCGGATTTCGCGGTCAAGACCGACGAGACGCACCACGAGGCCCTGACAATGATTTCAGCAAGGAGGTATCATCGATGGAACGTGATCAAGAATGAGGGGAATGAACAAGGTGCAGACCGTCTCTTGCTTCTCCAACTGTTGGCAAGAGCAACTTGGCGTTCCGAGCTGATCAGAGCCGACGCCGCTGATGACACAGAACTCGTCATGCCGGGATAGAGTTTGCTGTCAAACCAGCTCCCTAGAACCGAGGCACGCTAGGGATCATCGATAAGATGGATAATCAAGGGAGTCATTAATCAGCAGCTCGTACTTGCAGTCCAGTCCTCAAACAAAACAAGCCTTTCTGCTTGACAACTGACATCCACCAGGCCCTTGACATGGGAGCCAATCAGAGGCCGGGACGGCGGCCCCGGTGCGCTCGGAGATGGGTTTGGACCCTGAAAAACGGTACATGTCCAGGCGGCGCGGCTTCATGCACAGCGGCTGCGCGGTGGATCGCGGGTGAGCGACACGGGAATAGCAATGATCACTTGCTAAGCACTTCGGAGGAGGCTCTTAGCGGCATCCTTGCTTGACCAACTGCACAGTCGGCTCCGGTGACGAGAACAGGTGAGCAGGGCCGTCAAGTCAAGGGCCTTCTCGGACCTGAACGGAACAGACGGGAGACAACAACGGAGGAGACAACTCGGCATGAACGGGGCCTCGTCACAGGAACACATATGAACCGGGACGAGGTCAGAGTTAAACGCCTTGCCTCGCGGAGCAGCGGTGGTGGAGTTGGAGGTCCTTTCTCGGGCAAACCTTTCGTTTCGGGACAGCTCCAGGACCAGAAACGCACGCGCCTGCGTGTGCGCGGACGAGTGGCCAGCACGGCGTCCATGCATGTGCGTGCTGCTCTATTTGCAGCTGTCAGTCAGTCAGCCAGGGCCATGTCGTGATGGGCGACCATTGTGGAACGTGGGAGCGGCTCTCCAGGTGAAGCCACTCTCACCTACCGAAGCTGGACCATGCACTCTCCCGATGGTGCTTGGCTTCCGAATTAATCCAAGCTCAATACCGGAGCGCGGTTGCTGGGTGGGGGTTAGTTGCCCCCGTACCTTGGTCTACAGCAAACGTGGTTAGTGAGAAGAAAACCCTTTCTGGTCGGGTGAGCTAGGCGGGATGGAAGAGTTGACGATATCGGGTTTGGGAGACCAAAAGGGTGGAGATGGGAAATGGCCAGGCACCAAGGCGAAGAGGTTGGAGGGGAATGGCAAAAGGGGGGCAAGACGAGAGATTTACCTCTTCACCGACTTTCAGATCTGAGATGAAGTCAAGTGCCGTGTTCGAGAGGTGACGTCGCCAAGTTTCTTGCTTCCAGGTGGTGTGCAGGCAGGTATGCTTCCTTCATCGGCGTCGCCTCGAAAAGTATCGTGATGTGAAACCGTGGTGTTTTCGTGTTGGGCTGACGCGCCCGGCCGAAACAAGAAGGCGTGCAAGGGCAGTCAGCCAACCAACTGACACCATCCCATTTCGCGCCATGTACATGAATGAGCCCAGCAGCAGACAAGGTGAGGAGATCATCTCGGAGGCTAGCCCGATCTCTTAGTCCTGTGCTAAACACCAGACTGTCACCCTCAGCCAGCTCCAGCATGCACGAGAGCGGGTATACCCAGATGCATCACATGGCGGCGGTCCACTCTGTCGGCCTGAGCTTCCCCGTGTCTCTCTGTTCTCTTCGACTCCCCGCAATCAGACCATGAGCTGAGATCTGCGTAGATGTCTTCGCCTCTCATCAGAAATGCATGCTTTCAGCGGTTTCCAAAAGACCCTTGGGTGAATATGTAACAGCGTCTCATCTCTCGTCTCAGGCAAGGCACAGTGGATCGGTGTGGAATGTGCCCCGTGATGCACTTTTGACAATCCCACGCTCGCGAGGTTTCCTGTTTGGATGTTGCAGTGTGCAATGGATGCTGCCTGCGACGGTCCCCGGCCCGGAGCTGGGCAGACCAGAGTTTTCCTCGCAGCCACAGTTCCCAAATAAGAACACGTTGTCGCGGCTCGACCAGTCATGTCAGCGGCGAGCCCGTTCACCGTCGGCCATTGGCGGGCAGCATCGTGATGGGAGCTGATGGTGGGAGGGGCAATTGGAGAAGAAGCGAAAGGGAAAGGGGGGAAGGGG
>JABFEX010000906.1:0-33932 GCA_013623515.1 Fusarium illudens | reverse complement strand
CTCCTCGGGATATGGGAGGGCGCCGCTGGCCTTGGGGTCGCCGGGGCGATTGTAGCGATCATCAAGGTCGTCTTCGGGGTAGATGTAGCTCGATTCGCGGTCGCCGTAGCCGGGGCGTTCGGAGGGAACCTCATCCTTGGAACGGCGATCACGGGATCGGGACCTGGAGCGGCCCTTTCTCGAGTGGTCGTCGACGTTGAGAGACATGGTCTTATCTTTTTCGCTCTGCGCTCAGCTCAGGCCCAGCCAGCGCTCAAGGATCTAGCTTGGACGGCGATCTGGGAGCGCGGAGCGGGGGATGGTTCGTGGGGTCGCGATGCGATGGATGCGATGCCCACGCTCTGACACAACAACAACAACAACAACAACAACAACGAGGAGCAGGCAGAGAAACAATGGCGAGGTTGGAAGGTGAGAAGAGGATGGAGTGATATAAAGAGGAGAAAAATCCAACGACTCGTACTCGCGAAGCAGACACCCGCCCGATTGAGCTCCCGTTGCAGTAAGGCCTCTGGCTCGTTGGGTCACACGCCGCCGTCAATGGCGGGCGGTCCGGGCTGAAACCTCACCCGCAGGAGCTTTTTAGGGCCATCTCTGGAGCAGTTTGCGCCAAGGCCGACCCCAAGCCCAGGGCATCCCAGGCGTCTTTGCCCGTCATAGGGTCAAGGCCGAGGCGCCAAGGGGAGCAGCCTGGAGCGGCGATGCAGCGTCTGCAGGAGATGCCCACAGGGCAGACCAATGGCGCGCAGACTGGCGGGCGACCCCGAGCGCTAACAGAGTTCACCAGGCCGCTTGCTGGGGCTGTTCAGACGGAGGGGGAGAGGCTGACGGCAGGGGATCAGAAGCTGTCTGGCGGGGCTAGCGGGGTGTTTTGACGCATGCGGATGATGGTGGGCTGGAGGAGGAGGAGGTTGGATATGATGTGACCTGACGACGGCATTTCAGACATGGGAGACGGACATGTTGGGGGCCAAAACCCAGGGTTGAGATGCAGAATATCGGATTGAAAAGCGCTCCGTGGCGTGACTGTTGCGTTGCGTTGCTTCGCGTCGCGTTGCGTTGCGCTTGTCAATGCCCTTCCTTGATCAATATTGTCAACTCAGCAGGCATCATCGCCAACACCAACCCTTGAAGTTCCCGAGTGTCTCACCTGTTACTCCATCTGAACCATTCCGTGACATCATGCCAACACCCTCGATCAGCATCCAAAGTCTGACTCAACACCTTTTGCAAGCCTAAGTCACCGTTGGGCGAACTATGGTTGATTGTTTCGATCTCTGGTGTCGAATTTGAGGTTAACTGGGCGAGCGGCAGTGTTGCACCAGCTGAAGAGGCGACGAATGGCAAGAGTCTGGATATATTTATTCTTGTTGCGGCACTCGTTCTCCTCGTTGGAAAACATATAGCGCCTCATCCTTGCCTCCGAAACTCGGCAAGGCAATCTGCACCACCTTGGTCCATTCCTTGTGCTCCCGCTCCATGAACTCGGCCATGGTCATGCCTTTGAACCCCGTGTAGCCGTTGTGATTCTGCGTACCCACGACGGCTATCGTGTCGCCCTGGAATGCCGTCACCAAGTTCCTCGTGAAGCCTCCCTCAGTGCCTCCGCCAACTCCGCCGCCGACGACGGGATACACCAGCAAGAGGACCATGTCCCTCCCGCCTGCATTCTTGCGCAACCACTTGACGCCGTCTGATATGACCGTGTCGCCGACCCAGTTGACTCGCCATTCGCTCTGCATGTTGTCCACCGGGTGCACCGTCAGGCCGTAACGGCGCAGCATGAATGCCCAGTACCCGTTGCCTGAGCCAATGTCGGTGACGGGCCGCCCGTCAGCCAGCGTCTTGAGTATGGACAGGCTCTCATGCGACGGTGTCGCGCAGCCAAAGTGGTGCATGAAGATAGGCAGGACGTGATGGCTGGTGGCCACACGCTCTGCTGCCGGACAAGGGCCGCACCACTCAAGAGACCGGCATGACCACGCCCAAAAATCGTAATACGGATTCGCGCTCGGCGGCTTCTTGCACTTGGGCACGGTGAGCTTCGCCGTGAGCGCCGGGTGCAGGTATCTCTTCTCCTCCAAACTAGCCGCCACCTCTCTCCGGGTCGAGCCCTTCTTGGCGTTTGTCCCCAGGTTCTTGAGCACCGCGGCCGTCGCCGTTGCCGGACTGAAGATGGATACATAAGCCTCAATGTCAGCCTGCGAAGGCGCATCTCTCTGCGGCAGCGTTCAGCCTCTTGTCATCTCTGCGTCGTCGAGAGGCGAGTTTGCTTACAGGCGAACCATCTTCGTCACGGTACCAGGTGTGTAAGCCGTTGACACCGCCGAGACTGACGACGCGCTGCACTTGAGCGAGCCTCACGCTTGTTACGGCATGGTATGTGTAGAGGTCCTGCTCGGGGAGCTGCAGCAACACTCGGCTGGCGTTGTAGAGATCATCCTTCGCCAGCAGGTCCAGGGCTTCCTTCTGGCGGTCGACATCCTGGATGAGGTCCTCGGGGCTAAAGGCCGGGCTTCCGACGCAGTGGGTGAAGCCTGCAGGTCGAGACATTTCGGAGGGCAGCCACGGAGGCTGAAGCGCATCAAGGAGAGTGCCTTGCTTGTGGTTGATGGTGACGTTGGAATGGGTGCTTGAGCAAAAGTGGATATTTACGCGTGATGTGGTGTGTGTGGTTTGAGCGGTGGCTTTGCATTCACTTACCCTGCATGTACCACGGCAGGGTTCAATTGTCTCGATTCCAATGTCCTCGGGACAAAGCGAATGTGGTATTGTGTTGAAGTGACATGTCAGCTTCACGGCTCGCCTTCTTGGGGAGCGCTGCCTGGTGTTGAGGTTGAAGCGAGGGTGGCAGAGGAAAGAACAGCAGAACGAGATGGCGTCTAGTACGCCGTCACACGTTACACACACATATTAGAAGATGCGCTAAGTCGTGTAGTAGAGTGTGTAATTTATTTTGATATTGGTTAGGTATAGATTTATCAGATCATATTTAGGTGTATGTATGTACCTAGACAGAAGTACCTAAGGAGGAGGTAATGAGTTCAATTGCAATAGGTAGGTAGCCGTGGTCGTGGTGCCTGTGCTGGTGGGAGGGATGCCAGTGCATATTCTCTCCCGCCTTTGCAGTAGTGATAGCTTCGTCAACCAAGAACAAGCCGCCACGATGGACTTGCAGCCTTTGGCACATAACGGATTATGTGATCTGTTTCACGTATTGTACGCATTTCACGTCGCCAACTGCGCCTCGGTCCAAATCAAGATGGACACATGAACCAATCCCAGGCCCATCGCCTCAAGGGCAGCTCGCAAAGCGAACTTGTCATTCACCCAAGGAAGATGGACGGCAAGTGGTCCAGCCAATCCCCGAGGTTTCCGACACAACGCCAGCCAAGACGGGCTCCAGACCCAAAAGTAAAAAGCCTGCCCGCTAATGGATTCCACAGGCATCTCGTCAATCTGTGAGGCTCGCTTTACGAGTGGTTTCACTCGCCATCGTCTGCCACTTCTTGGCGAGATGCCTCAAGCCTATCCCTAGATCCAATCCGGCCCGTTCCACAAAGCTGGCTCCTTCCCCAAGACCTGGATGCATCTGCCCCACTCGCTCCTTCCCTTAGGCTAACTAACTAGGTAGGTCGGTTGTAATAAATCACCTACCTACCTACCCACGGAGATTCCAGGCGCCTCAAGCCCGGGCCGTCTTATTTGATAAGAGGCTGGAAAACTTGCTTCTTACATGCGTGGGAATCCAGCCAGCTTCACCGCCAATAACTCCCACTTGCCCGCCTGCTTGCTCTCAAGAGGCTGCCTGAGCCGGAGCCAGAGCCAGAGACTGGGTAGCTGAATCAACTTGGACAGCTTGACTTGTCTGTCCGCGTGCGTGCGAGCTGCATCATCATCGCCCGGTCGCCCTTCCGTCTCGTCTCGCGCCTCCGCCACTGCGACCTCCCGATGGGCGTCGGCTCAGTCAAGACGGACAGACGCGTGAAAAGGCACCAGCAGACGTTGTATTTCTAGCTGTCCTCCCGGCATTGCGCTGATTCTACCTGGATAGCCCACTCCTCTCTTATACACCCGGGTACAGGTCTGCAAGTTTAAATCCGTCTTTCCGCCGGCACATACTTTCCTTAGCACAACATGAGTCAGGAACAAAAGGGGGAGACGAGACGGACAGTTCCGCTCCCTACACACGGAGAAACTACCAAGCCCGACGACTTTCTCGCAGATGGCGAGTCGAGTTCCAGGGCTGCCACGCCAGCCAGCCGAAAAGAATCTGGAGCGCTCAGCAGTCAAGGTCATACGCAAGGCGGAGACTTTGTTCAACCTGTGTTGAAAGCTGGAGTAGCTGAAGAAGGCACCGGCCCCCTTCAACCTCAAACAAGCAAATCATCTGTGGATCCATCTAGCCTAGGCCTCACCTCTGCCGAACGCTCGACGCCAACGCCGTCGGGGGAGACTCGCAACACAATGTCCCAAGAGAAGGACACTGCAGAGGGACCAGCATCATCCCCAAGCACCGGCAGCGCGAGCCCGCCCCATAAGACACAACGACCAGCGTCTCTAATCGTGTCGCCCCTCACGCATCCCAACGGAGTTTCCATATTCCCCGATTTGTCAACCGTGGAGCAAGAGGCTATCTCGAGAGAAGCATTGGCCGAGGCCGAAGAAAACATCATTGCCGACAGCGCCGAAGTCAGCACGATAGGTGACAGCGCATCTGATGCGGGATACGAGAGCGACAGTGCCACCTCTGCCAGTACCTCAATTGGGTCATCTGTTCGAGACTACATGTACGAAAATGGACGTCGCTACCACAGCTTCCGCGAAGGGGCCTACAACTTCCCCAACGACGACGTGGAGCAGGAACGGGAGGATATGAAGCATGCCATGGTGAAGCTGCTTTGCAGCCAGAACCTCCACTTTGCACCTATAGGGGACAATCCTCAGAATGTTCTCGACATTGGGACCGGCACCGGTATATGGGCGATTGAGAGTAAGCCCATGGAAGAGCGATACCCGGCCAAAAGACGTTGAACTAACACCAGAACAGTGGGCGACCAATACTCGAGTGCAAACGTTCTGGGGATTGACCTTTCGCCTATTCAGCCAGACTGGCTACCGCCCAACGTCCGCTTCATGGTCGACGACGTCGAGTCTCCTTGGCTGCACCCCCGAAACCACTTTGACTACATCCACTCTCGGCATACTGTAATGGCAGTCAAAGATTGGCCAAGGCTCTTTCAACGCGCTCTCGAGTAGGGTTCCCCTCTGAATGATCTGTGCAGCGCTGACATCAAGTCAGGCATCTCAAACCAGGTGGCTGGATCGAACTTCAAGAAATCCATCACTATCCACACAGCGCAAAGTATGGGGGCACTGTTCCCCCGGAGGCGCACCCTGTCGCTCAGTATTGGTCACTCATCACTCAAGGACTTGTTCAGCTGGGAGTCAACTTCCATGCTGCTGCGGGAGGTATCTTGGCGGCCAAGATGCGAGAAGCAGGCTTCATCAACGTCACGGAGCGAGTGTTTCACGTCCCCCTGGGAACCTGGCCCAAGAACAAGGTCCTCAAGACGGTTGGGCTGTACTGGCGCACGATTTTAATGGATGGGCTACAGGCAATTGCACTGGGCCCACTGACACGGGGCCTGGGGTGGGATCGCGAGAATGTGGAAGTGCTTCTGATGAATGTACGAAGGGCATACGGCGACAATTCGGCACTGCTGTACATGCCGATGCACATGGTATATGGACAAAAACCATTATAAAAGGAGCGTGGAAAAGGGCACAACAAAAGACGACAGGATTGGGCAGGCGGTGGCGACTACTGAGGATAATTGAGGCGCCAAGGAGCCAGAGTCTGGAGCGCATCGTGCCGAGCCGCGTAAACGATGGCGCCGCTGGGAGGTTATGGGGAAAGGAAAGGAATGGAAGCGGAAACTATCGGGGATCAGACCCAGCACGAGCAGTTCGCAGAGGAAGCCATTCTCGGTCACGGTTGTCCGGGACTGCCGACTCCTACCAGCGACCAGCGAGGCAAGGGGCAGATGCTGGATTAGATATGGACGCCGGCTTGCTCCAAGACAACTGATCTATGACCCCATTTCCAGTTCTACTCAGCAGTCTCGCATTCGCAACCTTGAGGCGACCAGAGCATGGTGCGACGACTGTCTCAGAGATCCAGTCCACCTCCATAAGCAATACAATCCTCGCCGATATTCTCGTCTGAAGATAAAACCGCTTCCGCCTACCTACAGTCCCTTTGATATTGGACTGCATCCTCTACCTGTTTCGAGTTGCTACCATAGAGCAAGGTGCGTATCACACGACTCTTCCATTGTTCCCTCATGGCCCTTGTTGGGAAATCCCTCCTCCCGGCTGAGACACGGGGCATGGGTCATTCCTGTCGAGCCCAATCGGAGAATTGCTGCTGCGTCACAGCAGATGCGCCAATGTCTTGTGCAACAGAACAGAGGCGGTGGCTGGCATCGGTGACTGGCAATTGAGTGGTTGAGCTTAATGATGCCAAGTCTGGTATGTACGGATATATCGCTGTCCCATCAGTCTGGGTCACAGCCGAAAGCTTCTTCAGCACGTCAGCACGGCCGGTCCACCGGGGTCCGTCAGTCTCGATTAACATGGTCGCTTCAAGCGCGCGATAATGTTGCATTTATCAACTCACTCGTCGACTAGCAGGGCAAACCATTGGCTCCGAGAGCCAAGTGGGCGGGCTTGCCCACCTCGGGTTTCGCGTCTTGGACCAACTCACGAGCCGACGTCTTTTGCTTTTGCATCCATGAATTGCCCCTTGGTCTTGCTGTAGCTGACCTTGATCCGAAACAGAAAAGTCATACTCGATGTTGAGAGAGAAGCAACTCTTCCGAGACACTTCTTGCCGAGACACACACTCCAAAATGACCAAGCATCATCAAGTTCAGCCGAAATCTGAGCCTATGGCCGCACCTCCAGCAGTGCCAGTGGGTCGGAGCACGGAAACGTCTCATATGATCCAACTGGCCAGGAAGATCACCGAGGAGACGGATAAACTTGACAAATACTTGAAGGATAATGGGCTCCCGGACCCTGGTTTTGACGTTGATGCTCCTGGGGACTTCCCAGCGCTGCCAGCTGATATCCAAAAGAGCCGCCAAGAAATTGTATATGCCACAAGGGAACTAGGTTTCCTCGTTAGGGGGCCTAGGGAATGCGTTAGATGGGGCATCTGGAGTGTAAGTAAGCTTCTTTTTGAGTTTGACCGAGGGCTGACCCGTCCGTTGTACAGTATCTGGATACTGTGAGCTTGCAGATTCTCAATAGCTATGACATTCGTAAGTCATTTTCAATCTTGTTTGATGACTCTAACAAATTGTAGCTAGTCTTGTTCCTTTGGATAGGCCTATTCCATTGGCTGAGCTGGAAACCAGAACCACACTCGATCCTATTAACTTGGCCCGCAACCTGCGCCATGCCATGACAAACAACATCTTTCAGGAGCCGACTCCTGGACTCATCGCCCACACTGCTGCCTCCAAGATGCTCTTGAAAGACCCTGCCCTCAGGGCATGGGTTGGCATGAACGGAGAGGATCTCTTTCCTGCGGGCGCCCACTCGCTGCAGGCCATCCGAGCCTATCCAGAGGCCACCTCGGTCACGCGTACCGGCTTCAACTTTGCCTTTGACACGGTCGACAAGGAGCCCATGTTTGCAACCTTTGGCAAGAACCCTACGCGAGCGAAGCGCATGGGCCAAGCCATGGCCAGTTTGACCGGTGGCGAGGGATACGAAGTCTCGTATTTCGTCGACAACTATGACCTGTCCGACGTGGACGCAAACGAGGGCACGCTTGTTGACGTTGGAGGCAGCCATGGATTTGTGTGTGTCGACCTGGGAAAGAAGTGGAAGAAGATGAAGTTTGTGGTGCAGGATCTGCCAAAGACGGTTGAGAGCGCGCCGAAGCCGCTATGCGAAGATCAAGATGTGACTGAGCGCATAACCCTTCAGGCCCACGACTTTTTCACCGAGCAGCCTGTAAAAGGCGCTGATGGTACGATCTTGCCAGAAATCTCAGCCAACAACACAGCGTGTGCTGACAAGAGATGCTCTAGTCTATTACCTCCGCTGGATCATACACAACTACTCGACCCCCTACGCCATCAAGATCCTCAAGAGCCTCGTCCCGGCCCTCAAGCCCGGCGCTCGCATCGTCATCAATGACCACTGCCTCCGAGATTTTGGGGTCGAGAACCCCTGGGACGAGAAGGTGATGCGCAGCATGGACATGGTGATGATGGCTATCCTCAACGCCCAGGAGCGGTCCGAGAAGGAGTTTGAGGACCTCTTCAAGGCTGCCGATGAGCGCTTCGTGTTCAAGGTTTGTTTCTGTCACCTGATATTTTCTGTTGTTTGCGTGCGCTGACGTTGTTTGCTTCCAGGGCGTTACGAGGGTGGAGGGATGTCGCATGGGCGTCATTGAGGCTGTTTGGCAACCCCATGCCCATGCCGTCAACGGGAATGGAGCTTAACTGAGACTAGGTAATGACAAGGTCAAGTACCTAGTAGTAGGAAGAATGAAGCATCGCGAACCGACATGACGTGCGTGTGTGTGTCCTCAATAAAGCCAATCTGCTTACTCGGGTCTGAAAAGACTTATACTGGCAATTTTGTAGTGTTTGATGCGTATTTTCATAGTTGTTCTACACGCAACTCCGAGTTGCTCAATTATACATTATATACATGAATGACGCCTTCCACTATTCCCTGGGCCTCAATATCCAGCGATACTCTGGAACTCCATCTCTGAACTGGGATGCGTCCAGGTTCTTACTCGAGAATCATGCCTGTCTCGACCTGTGTAGTCTGACCACGCTCATCTCCCGCACTCATCACCACTTAGTTCTTCTCCAAGCCGAAGCCACCTCTCATAGCAACTTCTTCACCCAACTCAGTAATCGTCTTGTCGCTCAGGACTTCAAACACGGACACTTCGACTCCGCAGTTGGTCACAACCCAGTTGCGGACTCCAACAGCAACAAGAGAGTCGACTCCGTAGACGTTGGGGGGTTTGCCGGTGTCAATCTCCTCAGGGAGCATGTTCATGGCCTTGGCCAGCATGTGAGAGAGGCCTGTGGTAACAACCTGAGCGGCTGCATCCGCATCGACGCAACACGAGAGCATCGATCTCATGTCGACCTTTTCCGAGCCATCCACCACCGTCAGGTCAGGAGGTGGCATGTCAACGAGGTTGAGATAGCCGTAGAGAGCGGTACGGGTCCAGTATGGGTCAGCTGGCTGGTTCTGTCGGATGAGACCACCGGTTCCGATACCCATGATTACACGAGAAGGCATGCAAACCCCGGGAGCAACCTCCATGGTGATGGCGTGCGTGATCATAGTAAGGAAGTCTTGGTGTCGGATTCCGTAGAAGCCACTGGCTCGGAGCATGTCGAGGATCTCGGCATCTTCTGCGAGCATCCCCGCGCCAAGGACTGGACCAAGATCGATGGAGACAGCCTGCTTGCCTTGGGCGCGGTAGCTGAAAGCAAGAGCGTCTTCGAAGCAATTTCCCGCAGCATAGTTTGCCTGGCCTCGATTGCCAATGACTCCCGCCGAGCTGGCGAGAAAGATGAAGAAGGGATTCTTGGCCTTGGCTGAGATGATCTCAACAAGATTGTCAGAACCGATCGTCTTGGGCCTGAATGCAACATTCCAATCAGAGAAAGTCATGTTCTCGAAAACGGCATCCTTGATGACGGCAGCGCACTGGAAGACGCCCCTAATGGGGGGCATATCCAGCAAGATGTCTTGCTCGATCACCTTCTCCAGAGCCTTTGCATCGCAAATGTCGGCTTTGTAAACTCGTGCGTCGATACCTTTCTTTGTGAGACCCTCAATGAAGCGGCGAGAGGCCTCAGATGAGGCACCTGAACGTGACAAAAAGGCAACATGCTCAGCGCCATTCTTGACCAGTAGCTCGCAGATGCTGCGACCAAGTCCACCCAATCCTCCTGCTAGAAGGTATGTAGAGTGCTTGGAAAGGGCCTGGTGAAGAGGCTTGATATGCTTTGGAGCCCGGATTGACACAAACGGTTTGGTCTTGAAGCCGCCAGTGACTGTAACAAGTCCGAGGTACGGACTCTTCTCAACAAGCTCAAATGCCTCCTTTACATGGGGCAGCTTGACGCACTTGAAGAGGTCCTTGTGGACAGCGAACCTCGCCTCGGCATCCTCTGCAAACTTGACAAGATCATCGAGGAGCTCCGAGATGTAATCCGCATCGTGCTTCAGCAAGCTCGCCAAATCAAAGCTGACAAACGAAGTAGATGTTGATGTGACGCGGATAGTAGGTGGGCAAGGCGACTTGCTGGCGAACTGAATGATGGTGCCACCTGGAACGAGTTAGCATGTGCATAACGGGAGATGCGGTTAACTTGCCTCTGCGGACACACTTGAAATTGGCTTCAACGTGGTCTTGGGTCGAGTTGTAGACAAGATCAACACCCTTGCCTCCAGTGCGGTCACAGACAACCTTGACAAAGCTATCCGAGTCAGCCTCGAGAATGCGATCTTTCTTCAAGCCGAGCCGCTCTAGAGCAGTTCGCTGGAGACACGGATCTGGGCCCTTGACGGTTGCAAAGACTTCAATGGACAAATGATATGCCACAGCGATGGCGGCCAAACCGAACGAGCTGGCTCCGGCGTGGACAAGCACCGTCTTGCCTCGACCCAGTCGTCCAACCTTGACAAGTGAGTGATAAGCGCTGACACATTGGCTCAGAGCCAGATCATATGGCCACTTTCTGACGAAGCGGCTGTCGATCTGCGCACTGTTCTGCATGGAACCACCAACAACGAGGCCACTGACACGATCATTTAGCATCAAGCCAGACACGTTACGGCCCATCCGGCTAACCAAGCCACGGACATCAGCTCCAACCACCGAGTCGACAGTTCTCCCCATGACAGTTTCCAAGTCGACATGGTTGAGGGTAGCACTGTCAAATATGACTTCGACGTCGCCGGCTTTGGGGTTGAAAGTGGTACCGGGAATGAAGTTCATCTCGTCGTTGCCAAGGCCGGGGCGCTCAATGTGCAGCTCGAGATGGCGTTGATGAGCATGGAAAGGCACCTTGAGAACTTCAGTCGAGATACTATTCTCGACAATGTCGTTGAGCGGGTGGATGGGCACCAGACGTGGGATAAAGACCTTGCCCTCGTGTTCACCATACTCCAATTCAAGAGGGGCTGCGCCCTTGTTCATCCTGAACGACCGGTAGAAGATGAGAAAGATGTTCTTGACCACAGAGGCAGAGTTCAAGGGCGTCTCCATACCCAGATCAAACGTCACGATGATCTTGAGGGGGTCCTCCGAGACCAGGGTGCGGGCTAGGGCGGTGATAGGGGCACCTTTGGGGTTCTTCCCCGCCATGTTGGCGCTGCGAGTGATCCAGAGAATCCCCTTGGCGTTCTTCTGGAGAGCATGGAAGGCGTTGAAGTCGTCTTCGTTCCAGTGAAACACCGAGGCGTGGCTGGCTTCGCCCGAGGCAAAGTCAAGCAGGGAAATGACCACCTTGCCCTTGAGTCTTGCAGGATCCTCAAGCACCTCACCGAGCTGCATAGTGCGCATCTTGAACCAAGGCTTGCGCTGGATGATGAGATTGCCAGCGAGCGATGTAGCATCCGCCTGAGGTTTGTTGGGTAGCAGAATGACAACGTCGGGGGCGGCCAATGATGAATCCAGAACAAGGTCCTGGCGGTGCACTCGGAACCTCAAACCCGCCATCTTGCCAGTTTGCAAGGATCTGAAAAATACGATTTCCCCCGGGAGGAACTTTCCCGTAAGCTCACGGCACCCTTCCAAGAGATACCCAGGTCGTTTGAGGTGCTTGAAGAGGCTGGTAGTGTCGACGCCTTCTCCATTGCAGACAATGATCAGATCGTACTCTGGCAGGGGCTCAGAGCCATCGATGCATCTCTTTTCAACGAGTTCTTCAAAGACAGTTCCCCTGGCAAGAGACATGAAGTCAACCAAGTCGTCATCCTCGGAGACCTGAGCCAGGCTATAACGAGAGAACCATGGCTTCCCCTCGCTGAGTCCGGCGTGCCAGCAACACCTTGTAACCTTCTCTGCAATAAGCTTGCTACCCCCGACTTGGAGGATAGAGAGCCCTGGGTATTTGTACGCAAGCGACTTGACAAAGAGCTCGGCGAATGCGATCCTTGCAAATGTGACATCCTCCTGCCAGATAACGTGAGTGCAGAGTGTGCGATGGTTGGGTAGGAATCCGCCTGCACCAGGAGCTGGACTGGATATTCCTGTGAAGTGAAGCCCATTGATGATGACAGAAGGTCTCATCCAGCAGGACTGCGCCATGGCAATATCTGCATTTGCGTCACGAATGCCAGCTCGTGTCGCAGTCGCGTATCCAGTGAACACAGTGCCCTGGTCTCGAGAGATGTCTGACGACACAAAGATGCTCTTTATGAAGGTTGGCACCATCGGTTCGTTGTCGATGGCAAAAAGAGTCTGAAACATGGAGTCGAGAGTGGCTGGATGGATCAGATGGTCGTATTCAAACTTGGCCGGCATCTTCGACTTTGTGTCAGGAACGCGGACCTGGCTGATGCAGGAATTGTTGCCCTTGCATATCCGTGTGATGTTCTGGAACAACGTGCCATAGTTCATGCCGACAATGTCGAGAAGCTCATAGAGCTGTCGCGGGACAATCGACTCCTCACAGGTAGCCTCGATGGACTCGTATCTCTTATGATGCTGGCGGAAAGTGGCCTTCCACTCACCCTTCTTGTACCGGGCTTGGATCAACCCAGTGGCATGCTGCTCCCATGGAGCATCAAGCTGCTTCGAGTAGATGGAAAATTCGAAACATGGACTGTTATTCTGGTCAGTTGCAACAGGAGATGCGCGCTTGAAGTTCATGGCCATCTCCAGCCCGTGTGAAGTGCTTGGAATAATCATGGCCTTGTCAATCCGCATGTCGGTGATCTCGTAACCAAGGAGCGTTTTATCGTCCTTGATCAGCTGACGAACACCCTCCAGGGCCATGGTAACCATGCCAGCGGCAGGGTAGA
Source organism: Fusarium illudens (assembly GCA_013623515.1). Taxonomy (NCBI): domain Eukaryota; kingdom Fungi; phylum Ascomycota; class Sordariomycetes; order Hypocreales; family Nectriaceae; genus Fusarium; species Fusarium illudens. The sequence goes on along the minus strand of JABFEX010000906.1, from coordinate 20,846 downwards.
TGATGGTCTTTTGCACCTGGTGATCCTGGATCCAGGGGTTCTCCGAGATACGAAGAAATCCGCGCCAGCGAGGTTCGAATGAGATGGCATCAGCCGTTGGAGCGCCGATCAGATCCTGCCGGGGAAACTCCCTGAATCGGTTTGCTCGACCAAGGTGCGACTCGTGCCAGTAGGACTTGGTGTGATTCCAAGGATAAGGGGGAAGATCTGCGAGACACCTGAGCGGGACATGATAAGCCCCTCGAGAGACAACCTTCTTCATGCTGATGGAACAACCCCGGGACCAGAGCTCACCAATGGCCTGCAGGAGCGACATGGCTCCGTGACTCTTTCGCTCTAGGGCTGAGAGATAGCTTGGTGAGGCCTTGTGGCCGATGCTCGAGATGATGTCTAGAGTCGGGGAGCGCAGAGCCGAGGCAGGACTGAGCTCGATGATTACATCCGGGCGCTCCTCTACAGGTAGCCTCATCATTGCTTCCATAGCGCCCATAAAGTTGACTGGGGACACCAAGTTCGCGGCCCAGTAGTGTTTATCAAGATCACGGCCCTCAACGGGCGTTGCAGTGACTGACGAAAACATTCTCACCGCCTTGAGATGCTTGCGCGGAGTGACGAGTCCCAATGCAGACTTGTACTCGTTCTCAACTAACAGCATGTGCGTAGAATGGTAAGCAACTTGGACAGGAAGAATTCGACAAAATATGTTCTTGGCGGAGAAGTCGTCGTAGGCTTGCAGAATGCAGTCCCTCATCCCAGAAAGTGTCGTGGAACGAGGGCTGTTGATGCATGCAACCTCGCATTGGTAAGAGCTGGTACTGAAGTGAGCTCTGACATCGAGTAGGGAAAGACCGACAACCATCATGGATCCCTGAAGCCGAGGGAGCCTGCGGTTTAGCGATGAGGCCGCTACGCCGCGGTAATAGGCAACTTCCCAGGCGGCTTCTTTGGTGAGAGCCCCTGAAGCAAAGGCCGCTGCTACTTCGCCAGAGGAATGGCCTACGACGTAGTGAGGAGTAATGAGAAAAGAGTCGAAAAGCTCAACAAGTGCGATTTGCACAGCAGTGGTCGCTGGCTGGGCGATCCGAGGGTCAGAGATGCGGCTTTCGCCAGTGCCCTCGAGAATCTCCTCCAGAAGATCGAAAGGACTTCCGAGAGTCTTCTTCATGTACGATGAGGCGGCCTCCAAGCTGTCGCGGAAAGCCTCGAATGGCAGGAGGTCTTTGCCCATCTGGGCAAACTGTGCGCCCTGGCCACAGAAGAGGAAGCAGATCCTGGGTTCCTTGCTCTTCGACGTTCGGTTGAACCGACTCTCATCGACCATTTGAAGCTTCTCAATGAGTTCCTCCCGGGATTTGGCAACGACAGCATGCTTCCATTCGAGGCTAGAGCGACGTGAGCCAAGTGTGTAGGCATAGTTGCGCAAGAAGTTGGGCTCCTTTCCCTCTTGGGAGCTCAAGTAAGGGAGATGAGACTCCATGACACGATGAAGACCAGATTTCTCATGGGATGAAAAGCAAAAGAGTTGAGGATCAAAGCCAGCGGCAGGGTCGTGCTCGGGAATTGATGCTCTCGCTGAGCTGGTTATGAGGGAGTTGTGGTTGCCCTGAAGCCCACGAGCCGACATGTATTTGGGGGCCTCATCCATGATGACATGGGCATTGGTGCCGCCAAAGCCAAAGCAATTGACGCTGACGCGACGAAGTCCGGAGAGAGGCCAGTCTAGCATCTGTGTTGGTACCTATTAGGGGTCAGTAAGAGGTGCGGTGATAGAGTGAAGCGATCAACAACATACTTTGACCTTCCAGGCTTGGAAGTCGATATCGGGATTACCATTCTCAAAGTTGATGTTGGGGGGGATTCTTCCATGCTCCAAAGTGAGAACACCCTTGATCAGCCCAGCGACACCAGCAGCGCCTTCGAGATGGCCAATGTTTGGTTTGACGGAGCCGACAACGATGGGGTTATCGACGGTACGAACAGAGCCCAGTGACTCGGAAATGGCTTTGAGCTCTCGCCAATCTCCGGCTTGTGTTCCTGTGCCATGACACTCAACGTAGGCGGTCTGATTGAAGTCGAGGCCAGCAGACTCGTAGATTGAGGTGATGTTTGCGACCTGAGCTTCCTTGCTTGGAAGAGTGATTCCTTTTCATTGTTAGCTGTTGGATGAAAGGAGAGGAGTGCAGAGTGACTTCACTCACCTGTGGTGTGACCGTCTTGGTTCACCTTGGTGGCCCGAATGACAGCTCGAATTGTGTCGTTGTCCCTGAGAGCATCCGGAAGACGCTTGAGAATGACAACTCCAATGCCTTCACCTCTGCCATAGCCATTCGCTCGGGCGTCAAAAGTGAAGCATTTCCCATCAGGACTGAGAAAGTTAAGGGCCGTCATTGGCATCATGGTGTTGGGGGTAAGGATCATGCCAGCACCAGCAGCGATAGCCTTGAAGACATCAGCATCACTCGATTTCATTCCTTTCTGTGACTGCGACACGTACTAGTGAAGATTCTCTAGATCGGAGACTCTGTGCGGCAAGATGTACAGACACCAGACTACCGGAGCAGCCAGTGTCGATGGTCATACTGGGCCCGTGCAGATTGAAGAAGTATGAGATACGGTTCGCCATGATGGCGATGCCATTTCCAGTAGCGGCATACTGAGGCTGCCAGTCTGGGTCTCGCAGGCAAACCTGCTCGTAGTCTGGGAGGGTTAGGCGCCGAGGCCGAGGGAGTATAGGGTCGATGGAGGCTTCACTCACCTTTGACGAAAGAGCCGACATAGACGGCCGTGTCGCTGCCATCGATGTCTTCCTTTCTGATTCCAGCTGTGACCTTTGAGTCAATATGAGCTCCGCCGAATGAGAGATGGGGCGATTACCATTTTCTAGCGCCTCGTAGGAGGCTTCGAGTAGGATTCTCTGCTGAGGGTCGATAGCCTTGGCATCCTCGGCAGCAACGGAGAAGAACTACAGAGGAAGGAGGTCGGTCAGAGGAGTCGCCAGGCAGGCGTATGACAAATGAAGTCACGAGGAAGGAAGGCTTACTGGAGCATCAAAAGAGGCAAAGTCGCCTTTCAGAAAATGAGCACCGCGGAAGGAGATCTGGAGTCATGATTAAGCATCACCTTCCTCACAGGAGATGTCGACGTCAACTTACGCTACCTTGACGGTCACCACCAGGATGATAGTAGCCATCGATGTTGAGGCGGTCCTTGGGAAACTCGGACCATTGGGATTCACCGCGCTCAAGGACTTTCCAAAGTTCCTCGGGCGAGGAGGCATCCCCCGGGAAGCGAAGGCCGATGCCGACGACGGCGATGTCGTCCATCTTGGCCAGCGCCGGGCGGGTAAGTGTGTTGAAGTAAGTGAAGCTTATGCTTGCTTGCTAAATGTATGATGAATAGGTGCGGATGGAGATGAAAGGGAAGAAGGACGGGAGTGGAGTGAAGTGAAGTGAAGTGAAGTGAGTGTTTGGGTGATGAAAAGAAATCAAGGTCGAAGAGTTGGCTTGGGGGCCTCTAGGGGATAAACAGGAGTGGGCAGAGTGTGATTCACGGCCAGGAAAAGGCAGGGAAAAAATGGCCTCTGATGGTGCCGTCGAGGCTCAGCTTCTGTCTCTCCAGCTGGCAGGAGAAGTGGGAGGGTTGTCGGCTGGCAGACGGGCTTTGCCAGCTGCATGGGGCGCGCATGTACATATGTAAACGGACGGACGGATGGATGCTGAAAGAACGGTGAACGAGAGGAAAACGGTGAGAAGATGCTTCCAAGACGGGATAATAGATACGTGCAGAATGCTATCAGCCCTTCTTTCTTTCTCGTTTGGGGTGATGCAACAATAGTCATGCTCTCCTATCGCCCTCGAAGACAGCAACTCGCTGCTCTACAACCCAGGAGGCAACCTTGATGGCCGCAAGAACTTTTTGCAAGGAAACCGAGTCCCGATAAAAGTCGGTAGCTACCCTTCTTTATTACTTTTGGCAGTTGTCCATCCAGATGGTGTATGCTATGGAGCCAAGAAGTGTAATAATGATGCCAACCCCTACGTAGGCGCCTATGGATCTACTGGGGCATAACAGGGGTATCCCCAAGGCATGGATCCGTTTGTATGAGTTGATCTTCCAACCAAGTTTATCGTGTCGCTTGAAACTTGGACTCTGGGGGCTGTTGAATGCCGGGCTGGCATGACGCCTTGCGGAGGCGTCAGCACATGAATTTATTTCTCCAAAGTGGCCACAATGGCGGTCGGACGGAACCAGGAGTGCACAACATTGTTTAGGGCAGAATAAGCGGCAGCGTGCTTGGGATGGGAACAATGTTGTGGTCCAATGCATGCTATAGAAACTGAAGCTATGGAGTACCGCTCAAGATAAATCCGACTCCGAACACTGGCCTTCGCCTTGTTGTTCTGCTAGGAATTGGTTGTGCTGCCAATGGGCTTTTGTTACGACACGTAACATGGCCGTGGTAGATAAAGACCTGAAGTAACAATAACCTCCATGGTTTCAAACCGTAGAAATCCTTGACCTCGCATACAATTGTCGAAGGGGGCTGTGGAGTAGGGCCAAGTGATGACGATTCTGGATAAGGATCAGCCTGTTTGACTCGACCTCGGACTTGAAGGATGATATTGAGGGTGCCGAAAGTGGGAAAAGGCTCTTTACCGGATTCGAGTCTTTGATGCCGAGCACAAACAGCCTTGGTTGAATAATCAAGACGTTTGGTGACTTGTCAGCAGGGGATGGGTGAGCCGTGCGGATAGGGGCATGGCCGCCACGACAGCCTGGCAGCAAACGGAGCCATTGAGATGTTAATCAATATGCAAGGCTCCGGCGGTCAACGGAAATCTGACTTGGTGTCAATGAAATAAGACGGAATATCGACGAGCCAAGGGCCACCGCATCTTGGCAGCTCCACGGGACACCTCCTCATCCGAGCTCAATAGATGGAGGTTGTTTGCATCAATGTGTTGGTCGACTCTCCACAAGGGAAGAGCCGCTGCTAAATAATATGCCTGGAGCCAAAGATTCAACAGAGACAGCAATATTCAACGGACCGCCACGGCAGAGGCGGGAAGCGAGCCGTGTTGTGACGAACACAGTTGAGGTGCCGTAATTGGCGACGGGAAGGCAGACGACACTCTCCTGTGATCCTAGCAGCTCAAGCCGGATGACCTTTTCCGGAAAGCCTCATGGAAACAAGTAAGTAAGCTCTTGCCTCCATCTATGGCTTTCGCAAATATGCACTGACCTGACCGAGTTGGAGGTTGTGGAAGGAGACAGAGATGCACGTGATCTCCCTGACCAACTTCACTTCACCCGAGTGCGGCTGGCTCGTCCAGATGAAACTCTCCAACTAGGTACCCGAACACGTTTCTTGAACAACCCCTCGCCGCCATGATCTATGGCCGTCTCAGGATGTGGCAAGTGTGGCGGGACGTGGTGACACCAACGTAACGCAAGGCGAGGCCTGGGAGGCTTCCAAGTATCAAGACGCGCCTCAGTTCTCAACCGTACCACGCACTTCCCTCCGCCCATGGGAGAGCGCTTCGGTATACCATTCTGGGACTTGTCTCTCTCTCCCTCTCTCCCCAGCTGACACTGTATAGACAAGTCTTACTGAGACCCTCGTACTCTCTGAGGTAGCCTGTCCGCCCGACGGGACAGGCAAAGGCACAGATCCCACGACTACAACCCCATCGAACACGACGACGCACACACAGAGTTGACTACCCGAGTGGGGATGGCCTTTGGCGGCTTCCAACGCTTTACGCCTCGCATCACGACACAAATAGGGTCAAGCCGCGGAAAGGCTGGAATCGTCGTCTCTTCCAGCCTGTGACCGGCCCCAGAAGTGCGCCATGTGCTACCAAGACACAAGCGGGACCCTACAGACTTGCCGAGGCTCTTCGCCTCTCCCACTGGGTAGCAAAAGAGACGTCGTTTTGGTCTGAACTGTCATTCTGTCTGGCCATCTCCCCAGGCTCCACTAACCCAACCTGACATCGGGGTGTCAGGGCAGCATCATTAACCGGCATTTCGATATCGAGACTGGTTTCGTGCTCGGCCTTCAGCTCCGATACCAGGAGTGGCGCCTCTGCATCCAGTGTGCAACGAACCAGTTGGTCATAGACAACCATGTCCCACCTTGAGAACCATGTCCTGGGTAGTACAATACCCGTCATTGCCATTGCTCTTTGGCCCGTGCCACTGTAAGAGAAGATCTCATCCCTCCCATACCCCTGACTAACTAACCATCGGGGCAGACCTTTGAAGTGTTCGCGATCCAGCGGTCGTTCGCTTGTTACCGTGTAACTGTTGAGGACGGCATGTCTCAAATACTTATTCGACCCTTCGCCTTTATCGGCGAGGCACATCTCGACTGCCTCGTCTGGTACATTGTCTCAGAGGAATCATGTCATCGGCGCAGTTGGTTTGTCCTTGCGCATGTTTCTTCTCGGCATCGGCAACCTCTGGCCTAATATGAAAAGCAGACATCCTTTCCACTCCACCAAGACCAACGTTTGCTTCTTCTCCCAGCTCTGCGTTCCCACTACCTAGTTTATACTCTTTTCTGCAAGATCAGTCGCGACTTCTACGCCCTCACAGTTTCCGAATATCAAAGGCAACTGTGCCTTGCACTCTCCAGAACGCACCTACTGAGTCGAGCGGCGTTGCTCCGTCACCACACTTGACAGGGCCTTTGCCTCTATCTCTACGACGACCTTAATCAGCAAGTAGTCACCCCTACTCTGAGTTCATCGCCTGGAATCTACGATCAACATCGCCGAGACGTTACAACAAGAATGCCAAATGAATATCCCATGCCCCTATCTTACCCCAATCCATCCCTGGGCCAGATGGCGATACTAGAAGAGCAGAGAGGTGGAGAAGTTAGCTCGACAAGAACAATCTCTGGACTACGAAAACACTCTATCACTGGACCTCGACAGGTGGTTCTCGTAATATCGTAAGAGGCATGCGTATTCCAGCCAGAGGCCCTTGCTAACCATCTCAGCCTCCTCGCAGGACTACTCTTTTCGAGCCTCGACACTTCGATCGTCTCAACTTCTCTTGTCACCATCTCGCATGATCTCAACGACTTTGTCAACGCACCATGGATCGTTCTGGCCTATCTTCTGACGTATATGGGTAGGTCTGGTGGAAGGCTGTGTCTGGGGACAAAGGCCGTCTGACAAGCGTTACAGGATTCGCAGTTTGTGTCTCAAAACTCAGTGACATTTACGGGCGGCGCAACATGCTCGTGGTGTCATGGGTCTTCTTTGTTGGCTTCTCACAAGGTTGTGGATCAGCTACCAGTATGACGGCCTTGTACGTGGCCTGCTCGATTGCGCCATGACTATAAGCTGACGAAGCCTAGGATTGTCTGTCGAGCCTTTCAAGGAATGGGGGCATCTGGTCTGTACAGCTTGACACAGATCGGTCTGGTAGAAGTTGGACCCTCCCACCGGCCCAGCTTGATCGGGGCAATGATCGGAGCTACTCTCGCAGTTGCCTTTGTGTTAGGGCCTATTATTGGCGGTGCTGTCTCCCAGCTCTCGGATTGGAGATGGCTGTTCAATATGAAGTAAGTGGTCGAGTGCGTACCAAGAGTCTCTTCTAACAAGTTTAGCATCCCCTTTGGCCTCGCGACGATACTGGCCATCACGAACCTTTGGCCGCATGAGGAAGTAGCACACATATTTTCCTGGACGGCATTTACCAGTATCGACTTCATCGGCAGTGCGACACTCCTCAGCAGCTCTGGATTCCTGGTGTTTGCCGTTCAACAGGCTGGGTCGCAGACGTTCTCTTGGGGAAGCCCAGAGATTATTTCAGCCCTGGCCATCTCAGGTGCCAGCTGGATCGTGTTTGTGTGCTGGGAGGTGTACCTGGAGACGAAGCCGCACTGTCGCATCGAACCCATCTTCCCTATCCGGCTAATGTTGCGACGGGTGTATTCTGCAGGATTGCTGTGGGTGCATATCCGGCTCTACTTGCAAAGACGGAAGCTGACGTTGGAGTAGCGTAACCATGTTCACAGGCTTCCCATACATTTCTCTCTCGATTGTCATTCCCGAACGATTTCAAATTGTCAACCGCGAAGGCGTCCTTATGGCAGGGTTACACATTCTCCCCTTGCTGGGCGCTTGTGCTATAGGGTCGTTTCTGGGTGGCGCGATATCCAGCAAGAAGAACAACACATCCTTTACTCTGCTCGGCGCATCTTGCCTCCAGCTGCTTGGCGTTGGGCTAATGTCAACAATGACTAAACCTGATGGTTATGTCAAAGCTCAGTACGCTTTCCAGGCCATCTTTGGATTGGGGGTTGGCCTCTCATTCTCGGCGGCCACCATCATGACGAGTATCCTTGCTGCCGAGCGCAGCGAGCTCGCTTCGGCTCAAGGCGCTGTAGCGCAGGCTCGAGTGCTCGGAGGCTGTATTGGGCTGTCGATTTGCACAGTCATATTCAACTCGCACGTCAACAAATATCTCCAGGCGCATCTGACCTCGACACAGCTCGACAACCTCCATCGATCGCCATTGACCAGTCTGAACCTCCCAATGGGCCTTCAGGATTTGGTCAAGCAAGTCTACGCTGGCGCTTTCGCCGAAGAGATCAAAATCATGATGCTTGTTTGCGCCGTCATGGTGGTGGTATCTCTGTTCACGCTGGAGCGGCGCCCCGAACCCCTCGAACGATTGACAGCCTTTCCCAAGGACGAGATTTCTTCAAGACGAGGTAGCGACTCAGCGACAGAAATGACCGACCTTTCCAGTGCTGAGAGGTCCGTTTAGCTGGTGCCCTGGCCCATCCAGCACTTTGCTATGTTTCCACTTCTTTCTTTGACACGCGACGAGAATGTCTTTACGAGCTTTTTGGGCGGCACACTGGCGGCGTTTCGAGCATACTTTGGCGTTACTATACTATGATGAGAGGGCGTAGCAATAACAATAGGATTGATGATGGGTATGACGTTGTAGGGTCGATACGGACGAGAAGCAGTTGGTGTTGGTCTGATGAAGGGCATTCTCGATCAGTACGACGACACATTTTTCCTGGTTGCTTTCTTGCTGGATCTGGATGGTCAGAATGCTGAAGATGGGGAATTTTCCTGGAGTCAATGATACCACCCCTCGTGGCCAACTGTTGGCATAGCTTTGATTTAGACGGAGCTTACAAACCCTCAAGTATGAAACATGGGCCGAGTCGTTCAAGTGAAGCCTTGGAGTGTGACATGGTCTCTGATGACAGGCAAGTCGAGCCAGAGAGGCAACCAAACGTCTATGCCCCTGAAGGGCGAGAGACATACCATGCCATGCCTCGTGTATCACTGTAGCACTCTCATCTTGCACCATGATACAATGCTGAATCCGTTGGCTGTGGGAAAAGGACCATGTTGCGACGGTGCGACAGAGCTGTCTTGGGCTTGAGTCGTTCTGGACACGGGTAAGGTCGGCAAACGAGGAGATTCGAGAGATCTTGTGATGAGACCTTTGGCACGAGTCGCAACGAGATGAGACGGTTCGGTTCCGCAGGCTGTGTCTCTCTCTGTAAGGGAATGAGGCGAGCTCTCGTCTGTCGCAGCTGAGGGATTTCACAGACCAGGAGATTCAAGGGCCTGATTCGAGAGACTCTGCCACTCTGGGCAGAGAGGCTGCCTGTTGGGGTGCCACCTCCTCTGCGCCGACCTTACATCTGTCATCTGTCTGCCGGGCATGTCGTGTAACCTGGGGGCAGGGTATCGAGATCTGGCAGCTGAGCTTATGCAAGATGGATGTGGCGACATGGGTGTCCCTTTTGGTTCTCGGCCTCGGGCTTGTGGCTTGGTGGCGGTTTGAGATGCTCGGTAGGGTTCTTTGCAATCATATTTGGTCGTCTTCTTCTGGATTTGCTCGGTGGAGGGAGTGTAGTGTATAGATTGTGTATCGGTCGGTCGCGAGAGGGGGGAACAGCACTGTTCAAGAGTCAGGTCAGAGTAGCCGTTTTTGGGATCAATACCATGTTGATTGTAGGTATTTCAGGACAATGATTTCCCTTTGGCTAAGTATTTTGGCTGTGAGCTGGCTAGGAAAGAGATGCCGTAAAAGCCCATTTTCATCAGTTACCCCTTTTTACTGAACGATCACTGTTCTCGCACGTGCGGACCAGCCATCATGGGCCGCTCGCAGCTCCAATAGATGTCAGCTGGCACTCTTGCCACGTGACTCCCGTATTATGTGATTGTATCATGGCACTCCCTTTCTGAGCGTTGTTAGCGACTGCCGGCGGGACGACCATGGTCGTGATGGATGTTTGAGGTCTTTGCTTGGAAACGCCAAGGATCGCCATCAACGTTTCAGGACTCTTCGGCTGGTTCGGGGCAATTTGTTCATTTCGAGTCCAGTTGGTTGGGGCATGGCGTCATTGAGGCTGCACACGATGCAGCATGTGACCTTGTTGATCTGAGTTTGCTAGGTACTGGGCCCCCAGCTTCAACAAACCTTCTCTCCTTCTTGGTGAGTAACGGACATACTTTCATACATGGCCAATGATTCGGCTTGAAAACACATGCCAGTTTACAAGAAGTTTGGAATCTCATCGTTGGCCTCCAACTCGCAGCGAACAGACACTCAAGGCCAACGGCAGCAATCACAAACCGATAATTGTTGTTGATTAGTGACTGTTTCTCTCACAGGGATGTGACTGGAAGGGCAAACGAGGAGAGTGTTCAATAGAACTTTGGTTTAGTAGAAAACGTTAACCTCAACACCGTGACCAACAACAAGGTTTCAGATTGCATACAATCGAAAACTCAAACCTACTCTTGTTTGTTTGTTTACCTGGTTGCTTCCTTTCTTGTTTACAAATACCACCTTTTCTGTTCCCAAAGAACTATAAAAACCCCCCCTTCCCCCGCCTCAGTCTCTGGTCATCTTCACCTTCATCATCTCCATCTCGGACCAAGATGGCCTCCTTCCCTTTTCAACCATACACAACCCCAAGACCACTAACCAGCCAGGCTGGTGCCTTGGATATCTAGTGCACCGTCGCAGGTCTTTGGATCAACCTGCTGAATCATCTTTGGCAAAGGTGTGTCAGTCCTGGATGATCTCAATGCGTTGTTAATACTGATTTATCTGAAAGACAAGCACCAGAGGGCAAAGTGGAAGAGCCCTTGACACCGGCTTTGCTCTCAATCATCATCACCACCCTTCTTCATCTTGGGCCTGTGAGCCTCCATCAGACCATACCAACTCAAGTTCAAGCCAAAAAAAAGGGGGGTATATTATATCTGGATCCGGCCACCTTCGAGACAACCAAGAAAACTCCACGCTTTGTCCAAACAATGTATAAAGTCGACGCTTCCAAAAACTCCAATACCCGCTCCGAAAATACTCAGTCCATCCCCGTTACTCCGCCATAAAGTCGTCCAGAGTCTGTCGAATCCCCCAAGATGCTTGATTCGCGTCCAATCTCCGAGTTCTCGATTGACTTCGTTCCGGTGGTCGGGCGCGGAAGGACGACTGTAACTTCAACCGACTCCAACTTCCCCTTGATGGGGCGCTTGCTGCTGGCTACAGACGAATGACAGGCAACATCTATCAACGCCGTCATCAATGCCTCGACTCGTCATTCCAGGGAAACCCTCGACGAAGAACGAAATCGGCAGCGGAAGCCAATCTTGTGCTTCTCGAATCATTAGCGACACGCTTCTCACTCGACTTGACATGGTGGGAGGCTTACCGCTCATCGCGACTTTGTTCAAACTTCTGACGAGGGAGACCCAGGTCCTTTCGACTCCAGTGAATTTCCAACTCTCAATCACCCCTCCAGTTGGAACACGCTGGGATCGAAATGCCTAGCCTCGCCCGCCAGGCACCTACACGCAGACTCGGGAGGTCGACACTTCTCCTGGGCTCTCGCTCCTGAGGAGGCGCCGCCACCACCCGGTCTCTTCCATTCCTCCATCTGTTCAGCCTCTGCAGACGCAGTCTTGACCTCGGCGGCGAATGAGCAGGCCGGGACGCCACAGTGTCTCACCAGCATTCTCCCCGGTCCAGCAGAACTCGGCCGTCTACTCGTCAGTTGACAAAAGTAGCTGACGTTGTCCTTGTGGTGCTCCATCAGGTGCACCATGTACTGTTCCAGGTCCGCGAGGTCATGATGTGTGATCTGCTCCGCCTCATCGATACATCCAAAGATGGAGTCTCGTCGAGGGGGGGAGATTGCCACGGCCTGTGTCCAACTGACGTATGCATTCTTGGAGCGATGAGGCTCGTCCGAGAAGCGATACACGGTGGGATTCAGGAACCAGCTGCGCAATCTCCGGACCACACCCCTGCCGCTGTTGGTAACCAGTGTCAGAAACACCAGATACCTCTCCCACCCAGACGTAGCTGTACCCCAGTAGAGATATCTCCTCTGGGCCGGTCCGTACAGCTCGTGCTTCGTGCAGAGGAACACAACGTCACCGCGCTTCAAGCGCTGGATCGGTATTTGCTCCCCCGTCAGCACGTGTCGTTCGAGGTTCGCATGCGTGTACCTGTCGGCTCTGCAAGCCTCCAGAGCCGACTGTATCGCCTGGTCATCCTCGGGGTTGTCCATGTACTTGAGCACGGGGGCTGGTACGTAAGGTCTGGGAGTTGTGACAGCGCAGCGTGCGAGCGCGCGTGCTTTCCAGACGTTCAACTCTTCAGGTCGTGGAGTCTCGTCCTCGTTCGACGAGCGTCCGCTTCCCTTTGAGGAACTTGACTGAACCGGATCTTGCCTTGTCGCTTCCGGTCCGGGAGACGTCGCCCCTCGGCGACCTAGTCTCAACCGGGCCTTGGGCTTTGGAAGTATCCGTTGCTTCTCCATGGTTCCCCTATGCCGTCTCAAAAGATTACACACGCTCTTCGAACTGCTTTGCGGTTCCGGCTGCCAACTGCCTCAAACCAAGCGTGGAGAATTGTTCGTCCTTTCGTTTCAGGGGAAGTCAAGGTTCCTTTCTCGACCAGCGAAAATGGTCTTGACTTGCTGAAACGGCTTGGATGCGTGTGCTTGGAAGAATCTTTGATCTGTGCTTTCGGGGTATGGATAGAGACGTTTGGAAAGGAAGTCTCTCGAACCTTGGTTCTTCGAGACTACAAAAGGGTGGCTTTCAGTTGGCCAGTGTCATCACGTCAAGATCGGAGAAGCTTACTGTGAAGGTGGCTGATTATATATATGAGATCTTCTCAGGACAAGAGAACTGCGGAAGACCGGCTTTCGAGTTCCTTTGTCGTGCCTGCTGAGAAGATCTGAGAAGTCGCAAGAACCGGTTGTATATATCCTTGAGATTCCAACGACCAGCGATGGAATCTCGATGTGGCGGTATTTGTCGGTCTGTGGGGACGAACTGTTAGATGCCGGCTTTCTGTTGTCTGTGCTGGGATATTGGGGAATGGGGTCTTACTTTTGCGATTTGATATGTTGTTTGTTTGTGAGAAGGAGAGAGAGGAAGGGGGAGGAAAGGTTAGCATCGAGTTAATATAGTTAGAGACGCTGGATGTGGACAAAAGGGTTGAGGTCTACAATTGCTATTCCCAGATCCGTAACAATTAGAAAGCGGTATTCATCTTGAAGAAATGCTATTGTCCTGTTTTTACTGAAACGAGACATTCTCATTGATAGCTCAGATGCCGGCATTGGTCGTGAGCTGGCTACCACATGGCCGAGAGCAAGGCAAGCTCAATCAAGACATGGGGATCTCGACAATAGCATCACTTTGCACGAGAATCAATAATTATCCACTTTCTTCCATCCCCAAATCCATCGCAGTGAAAAAGTTGACGTCAGAAGCAATAGCTTTAATCCTATTGTGCTTCCGCAGCTGCGCTCGCAGTGCCGTGATTCCACTTTGGGTGAATCTCATTCATGAAATCATCAATCCTCTATCCAGAATGGGAAAATCGCCAAATCGGGATTTGCAGCATCAAGGCCTGTCACACGATCCAAGTACGTGCTTCATGTCGAAACAGGCAGTTCAGCTTTCGTCCCCCCTACACCTACACTCCAAATATGGACCTCGGGCGAATCATGGCTCTCGCGCGTGGGACACAACTCAAAAGAGACAAATCATCTACAAGACGGTCAACAGCAAAATTAGCCTAGCCCCAATGCTGGCCTAGCATGCTGTCAGCACCCATCTCCGCCGTATCGAAACATTTGGCAAGCCTATAAAGTGCACTCCTCGCTCGCGAGAGTTGACTCTGGGCGTTTTTGGTAAGAGCTAGATAGTGTCAAGTACCAATACCCAGGCCAGGCCACATAAACACCCTTTGTGACAACACCAGCAAACTGAAGCGCTTCACCTCCATCAAGTATCACCAAGTTCCTCTCCTTCGCCCGTCAATTCTCCCAGTATCACTAACTAACCGGCCCCATTCTCACCTCCACCAAGCATCCCTCACCTCAAGTTCTTACCCTCGGCCCATGAACCACACTCCAGGGAGCACGGACTTTATCCTAGCATACGCCTGGACCCCGCCGACGAGACCAAGCGCAACAAGCCTGCTGTCAAGGCGAACTCCAGAGTGCTTTGAGCGCGAGGGACACCGTGAGACGCCCATGTGAGTGCCCGAGCTTGTCACATGCAGCGAGCCCATCCACGAGGTCAGTCAATAGAGAGTTTCCACGAGCTGACAGCACCGATGGTCTGGACAATGATGAGCGGGGCTCTGGTAAAGAGCTGTGAGGTGAGCTAAAGGTGTAGCAGATGGCCACCACGTCTCGAGCAAGCTTATTTATTTTTTATTTCTTTATCCCATCTCTTATCTCATCCCAGCATCTATCTCAAGCATTGTCGACACCACCAATCGCCTGCGGCTTAAAGTAAATGGTCAAGACACCCTGCACGCCCAGCGTCTTGACGGCAGTCTTGAGGTCGTCGTGCGCCTTGCACTCGTCGTCATAGTACTTCATGTCCTCCATGTTGGCAAACTCGGTCTTGGACACAAAGTGGTATCCCTGAGATCGGGCGTCCTCGTCGGCGGCGCCGACAACCATGGACAGGATGTAGGGCTTGCCGTCCTGGGGGGGGGCCTGATCAGTGCCATTCTCGAGAAAGAAGGGACTGAGTGGTGGGGCTCACCTTTTGCTGGTTGGCACTCAGCTTGTTGTATTGCTCCAGCAGCGCAGCCTGGTCGTCCTTGCTGGGCAGCTTGAACATGGTGATTCGGTGGACGCGGTTCGCCATCTTGGAAATGGTGTATAGTCTCGCTCGGACGTGTGGTGGTGCAGTGCTGGCGATTGACGGTCGGAGCAGAGGGGAAGCTCTGAGGAGAAGCCTAGGGTTCATATATGTTGGAGATGGGTAGCTAGCAGCACATCAGCCAAACGGTTGCATGCGGGTTAAAAGTATGTAACAAAGTAAATGGATGACCATGGATGGATGGACCAGGATGGTTGGTATTCCGCTCCTCGGGGTTTCATCTATGGCCGGCTTTGTCCTCGATGCGTGCTTTGTCATCACGACATTCATCGCGGGGTCTGCCATGGGTATTTACCCCACCTTTTCCCCCTCCTCCTTGTCCTCCCGTCCTCCTCCTCCCCTGATCGATCTCCCCGTCCCCACCACAGCTTCTCCCACGTCCCTGACTATCCAATAACAATAACGCCCCATCAACAGCCATCATTCTCTAGGTAGGTAGGTAGCCAAGCTTCAAGTTCCGAGCTCCGACTTAGGCCCGGCTCTAGACGGCAAGACTACGGAGTAACTGCCGTTGAATCACCAAAGCGGAATTGACAACCGTTTAATTCCAAGTCTCGGCTTTGTTCGCTCTCTCAAAGTTACCTCTAACGACTAGGTATACTACAATACCTAAACTCTAACCCCCCGGGATACCCCAGCGTCGCCAGATAACAACAACCTTGTCCATGCGCCGCAATCGACGTCCGCCGCTGTCTCATTCATGGACCCTTCTTCGGCCCTGAATTCTTCCCCCAATCGAAGCCAACCCAGCCCAGCCCAGCCATCAACACCATGACCCAAATTGCGCCTCCTCCAACACAATGTCCCGCTCCTCGCCGCCCTTCCATCTCACGCATGGCACCATCTCCTTTCTATCCCCAGTCCTGACGTCCATGCCCTTATCAAATTCATCCCATATCACCATGGCCGCCACCACTACCTGCGGGCTCGGATCCCAAGCCACCACCTCCCGCAATCCACACTTGAATGCCTCCTCCATTGCTGCCACTAATAAGTCAGCTACGAGTTCGTCCTCATCGTCCAAACGCGTCAGACATAGACGTCCTATCACCAGCCGTTGGTTCTGGTAGTCATGAATCCACCATGCTGATACCTCTGCATCATCCTGGCCGACCATGATTCCATAGTGCCTCTCATTCCGGCGACCTTGACGCAGTTTGTAGGCCAGGTAGGCAGAGCGGTGTAGGTGTCGTCTGGCCAAGAATGCCGTGGGCAGTAGTTGGACGTGTGTTTTGGAGCCTTTGGCCTTTGAGAGGCGAAGCTTGCTGGCGTTGACGTCAAAATCGGAAATGTCGTAGACTTCCTTCAATGAGAGATACTGCCGCGAATCCTCAAAGCGAAGACACTCTTGGAACTTCTCAACATTGATCGAGATTTGGGTCGCTGGGAGAGGCTTCCACCCCAGCTCTCGGTACCATTCCAAGGAGCCATTGCCGTAGATGACAGTAAAGGCGACATCCAAGTCGTCCCGCTGATCAAAGACCTCTTGCACTTTCTTGAGAAGCTGCTTGGCCATGCCCATCGAGCGGTACTCGGGATGGGTAAAGATTTCGGAAATGACGATGGCCCCGGTGGACCGCACGCCCTTGCCGCGACTCACAATTGCGTCGCGAATATAAGTTGCGC
Source organism: Fusarium illudens (assembly GCA_013623515.1). Taxonomy (NCBI): domain Eukaryota; kingdom Fungi; phylum Ascomycota; class Sordariomycetes; order Hypocreales; family Nectriaceae; genus Fusarium; species Fusarium illudens. The sequence goes on along the minus strand of JABFEX010000906.1, from coordinate 4,014 downwards.
AGCTCGAGACGATACCCCAAGGGTTGTCAGGTTCGCGGAGTGCCCAGATTTCAAAGGTGCGATCTTCTCCCGGCATGATGCCCAACCTGAAATTAATGTCTAGGAAGGCCGTTGTTGAGAGCGGTGAAGCCCAGCTCTGGGCGTTGTTCTCGTAGTGCTTTAAGCAGCGTGCATCCTCGAGGCGTTCAAAGATGAGATCCTCGGGTCGAACGCCTGGCAGGCGGTCCTTCCTCTTCTAGATGGGAGGCATAGCGAGGGTTCGAGCTATCCAAGCCGCGTGGTAGTGGTGAGGGACGGGTCTGAAGATGGACAGAAATACTGCGAGTGTGCTCTGAAGTCGGCGATAAGTGCTGTCGACGCAGCGATGCAGTGACTGCCACTAGAGATGATGAAGAGAAAGAAAAGAGTTGGGGGCTGCTGTAAAGCAGACAAGAAGGGTTAGCAAAGGTGTTCTATTTCTTGAGCAGGTACGGCCCAACACTCCTTCCGGGCGCCGTAAGTTTACAGAGGAAAGCGGCCTCGCGCCTTCAATGCAACTTCCTCTTATCCCGTTCACTTCGTCTTCAGCGTCTTCTACTTGCACGTGATGGACACAGAAGGTTGCTCACTCTTCGACCTCAGCTTCAACACCATCACCGTCCCTAAGCAGGGGATCACGCCCCCTAGGCGAATACACAAATCAACTAAACACTCCAATAATGAATAGCTTCTCATCTCACCCCATAAAGTCATGTCTTGTAACGTGTTGCCAGTCATCACCCTTTTCATGTTTCCCGTTTTCCACCCCAACTCCTTCGCTAACACCCAATTGGATGCTGTACAGACAGAACCCACGCAAATCACCCTTTTTATAACCCGTGTAGAAATAAACAAGTTCAAACATGGCGGCTGCCAGCTCCTGCCACGGTCCCGTTCGTGACGGTGATGGGCTGGCCGTTCTGGCCCGACTGCAGCTCAACAAGATGACGCCACAGGCTCTCGACCATCGGGGGCAGCGGCTCGCTGAGTACGGGGAAGTTTTGTCGCAATATGTTTCGTGCAAGCGACAAAGCCGCGTCACGGTTCGACAGTGGCTCCATCTGGAGTCGCAGACCTCCTGGAAGTGCCAACGCTGGTGTGCCCTGACCGAGTTCCAGAAACGCCCTCGACTCCCTCGTCTCTTGTCCGTTGAGCAGCACATGGTCGTCCGCAATCCCTGTGCTGGTTGCCGACCCCGGGGTTGACACGATACCGTATGCCCACAGTGCAAGGCCAGCAAAGTAGACGGCCATGGAGTTGAACCCCCGTAGACTTGTTGGCTTGCAATCCTGTGCATATCGGAGCAGCTGCCCGGCGTGCCAGACAGCCTGGCGGGACTCTTGTCTTGAAAACCAGCCAGTCTCCAGCATTTGCGCCGTTCTCCGGGATCCTCCCTCACCGTTTCTGCCAGCGAGTCGTTGCAGGTCGTCGAACGAGACATGGAGCGCCATCATCAAGAGCTCAGAAAACAGTAAGAGTTCCGGGCTCAATATTTGCATCTCTTGAGCTTGATCAGAGAAGCTGAGGAGGCCGCTATACAACTCTTCGTACAAGGCCTTGGTCCATGCCGGAGGACCGGTGCTGCGTCGATCTGGGTTATCATGGCAGCTGATAGCGTCACGGTAGATCCAAATATGTCCCCACAATCCAGACAGAGTGACCATGCAGGAAAGTTCGTTATCGACCCAGTCGTTGGGCTCGGTAACGAATGACACGCAGTCTCCCACATCCGAAAATCGTGGAATGCCCCCAGGCAAGGGCCTCTTCGCCAAGTGCAATTCCCACCACTGTTGTGAACTTGCGGCCTTCCAAAGATCATGAGCCGCCGGGGGGGTGAAGTCGAGTTCGTTGTATGACATGTTTGAACCCCTCCATGAAACGATTGAGGATTGTACACCATGTATGAACAGGCGGATGATCAACCTAAATACGGTCAGCAATTGTCAAGTGTAGTGAGGGCACAATAAAACCTTTTGTGAGATTCAAGCGTAACAAAATGCCGCCATTTCGACTCCAGGACTTCAGAAGAGTCACCCGCAGTTGGGACATATAGGGTCGTCTCTGACGAAAAAGACGTCCTCCCAGTTCCTCGAAGCAGCTTTTCTTCGTTAGCCCGCTGGCGGACAACCATGTTCAAGGCAGGCTTACTGTCAACACTTGCGGAGCAAAAGTTTGGGCCATCTCCATTTGGCGACCAAAGCCGCACCATTGCACAAGGTCGAGATGAAGGGTGCACGCTTGGAGAAGCATCGGATCCCTTGCTGCTGCATCAAAGGATTCCAGCTATTGATCGTCAGCCCGTTCTTCTTCGAGTCTATGTCATGCACACCAACAAGGTGATACGGGGATACCAGACGCAATCGAAAGATTCGAAAAACTTACACGACTGATGAGGACAGGTTTCAAGACGTCATCAAGAGCGAGCCCAAATTGCCATATTGTTGGCGCAGAGACGTGAAGAGCTCCGCTTGAGACCACAGCAGAGAGGAGTTCCAAGCTGGCCACCGAAGCATTAAAAGAGGCCTTGTGGATGAAGGCGTCCCGTTTCTGGTCTTCCCGGGTGAAGAACGTCTCGACCAAATAACTCAAGATTTCGACCGAAGGAAAGGTCGGGACCCGTGGCGAGTTCGATCTATTGGCGAGAACCATGGCAAAGAGGCAGTCGCGTGTAATGGACGACACATTGTTCGAGGGATCGGTCGAGGGATCGATCGAGGTGTCTGCTTCACCATTGGCGTCCGGCTCGGGTACCCAAGCTGAACGCTGGAGGGTTTCATCTTCCTGAGGCATGTCTCTTCGAGCTTGACGCCATGAGCGCGTGGTCCCATTCGCCAGTTGAGGCGTTAGTCCATTCATGTCTGATGTTGTAACACTGAAGCCGCCAAAGTCCATGTCCCATGACAATTCGATATCAGGGAGCAGTTTCCGCAGTGGTGGAAAGTACAATGACTCGTCAGGCGTGCCTTCCACGCTCGGCGCACCGAGGAACGATGAACCGGCATACCCTCCAGTATTATCCATCGGTTGGACCTGGTGTGCGATGGCTGATTGCGATAGCGCATAAGCGGCATCGCCTGCCGTAAAGACCTGGCCGTCGTTGCCCGCGGTCGAGGCGACCATTGAACTATCTGAGGGAGAAGCACCTGCTTGCGACTCCGAGGTCCTGTATTGATTCCCACGCCTCGCCGGCATTTGGCATGTCAGGCTCTTATTACGGCAGCGGCTACACGGCTTCTGGTCTTCGCACTTGGCCTTGGAGGCGGCGCAGTTCAGGCAAGCCTCGGCGGCGCGATCGTTTCTTCGAATAAAGGGGCGGTCCTTTGCGGCGCCATCTCGGTCGTGCGTGGTCTCGTGCCGCGTCAGGAGGTCGGCGCGGTTGAAGCGCTTGGGGCAGCGGGAGCATTGGTACGGGCGGGCGTTCTCGTGTGACCTCAGATGTCTCGTCAAGTGGTCGGCTCGCTCGTAGACGCGTCGACAGATGTGGCAGACGTGGGACGGCGACGAGGCGGACGCGTCGGACAGCTTGCGCTTCGCTGGCAGGGACGACGAGGGCTTCCGCGGAGTTTCCTGCTGCGGCAGCTGCAGGGCAGGGTCCAGCTGCTGCTGATAGACCTGTTGTTGGTGGGGTTGCTTCGCAGGTGAGGCTGTCGGCAGCGGGTGCTGCAATTCGTGCTGCTCCTGTTGCTGGGCTCGCTGCTGATCTTGTCCCGGAGCTGCTAGGGCGAATAGTGACGACAGCAGCATGTCCGAGCCGGCGGCATCACAGAGGATGTCGATGCCGTTCTGCTCGGCGGCCGCCATCCTGAGCGCCCGCGGTGCGCGGACCAGGCCGGGCCGTGCCGTGTGTTTCTAGCTGGCGGACGGGCCGGGCGGTGACGGAGCACAGGTTGCTGGGCGGACGGGGATCCGGCCGCGGGAGCGCACAGAGGTGATTGGGATCGGAGAGAGGCGTCGAGGGGATCGCGAGACAAGCCGTTGCAGAGCTCGGAAGGGAGG
>JABFEX010000905.1:0-27569 GCA_013623515.1 Fusarium illudens | reverse complement strand
CATCCTCATCCTCCTCCCATTCTCCCACCCGACACCCTCGAAAGCTCCGCAAGCGAAACCCGCACGCTAGTCACCGAGACGCCCCCCTCGATACCCTCAAGCAGCACGCCATGGGAACTGAAACTCCGTGAAAGGAAAAGAAAAAGGGGGCAAGGGATAGAGAGAGAGAGAGAGAGAGAGAGACCGTCTTCTTCTTCTCGTACATGTTATATGCCCTCTGAAACCCCCCATTTTTCTTCTTCTTCTGCTTTCCAATGCGTTGGGACAAAAAGGCACATTCGGTTCGGTCTCTCTTCATCTTGTTCTCGTCGCTCTGAACTTGTGCCATGCTCCAATACCTCTGGGAGCTTCGCGGCGGCTCATCGTCTGTTTCACTCAGGGGCGTTGTTGGGTTGTCTTGTATCCTTGCCTTTACTCAGAATAACAGAGCTTGTCCAACGTCTCCAGTCTGTCGACACGCAAAAAAGGGTTTACGTAAAATGAGCGTAGAAGGATTCATTATTTCGTTTTATACATTCAACGTTTGCCCCCAGACACCCGAGGGAGATGGGAGAATTCTATGTCCTTATATGTGCAACCCAGCCATTGGACAGTGAAAGTCGCCTTCATATCCAGGTAAAAAAAACAACGTCTGCGCCCCTCCTAATCATACATGAGATCGTACAAGTTGTGCTGCAAGTTTTGTTGTCAGTGTGAGTGTGAGTGGGTGATTTGCCTCAGCCTCTACCAATCCATCCGCTCGCCAAACGCCGTAAAGACACCCCTTGCTGCTCCGTCTCCCCATTTTATCGTTTCGTCACCCCATCTCGTAATCCTTTTGTGGTCCTGCGGGATGGTATTATACATTGTTGGCAAAGGTCGGTGTTGCTGCAGGGGCGTCCAGGGAAACCTCCCCTTGATAGCTACAGTCGTGTTCGCCTCTGTTATTGTTACAAACCGTCAAGTCGTGAGGATTGCTTCCCCTCGTGCTTGTCGTGTTCGACGCTTAAAGTCGTTCCGAACCCCTTATGCGGGGGTGTGGAAGAGTCGAAGAATGCCCTCATACATGGCAAACATGATGGCTGCGCTGGGCACTGTTCGCATGAGATGAGGTGTCAGGCCGCCGTAGAGACCCATAACACCCTCCTCGACCCAGACGAGCTTAAAGCATTGAACCAAGCCCGTGTACTTGGGCAGGCCGTTATCCATGGGCGCTTGTCGTAGTCGGGTTCGCGCAACCTGTCACAAGTCGGTGAGCATACAATCACAGATCGAACTACCTGGGCCAATGACGTACCTCGTGAGGATAAGCAATAACAGCAGCAACCAACTTGGCGCTTCCAGCAGCAAAACCGTTTCCAGTCCAGTCAAGCGTCTTGTCCCAGAATGTCTTCTCGCGGCCGCTGTTGATAATCTCGTTGTTCCTCCTGGCAAGGGAAGCCTTCATCTGCTCGTACAGCATCCATTGCATCGTTGACTCGACAACGCCGAGGTAGCTGGCGCTCATTCCGCGGTAGAGACTCCGGATGCCCTCGTTTCTAACAATCTGGCGCACGCAATCGTAGCTGTTGCGATACTGGCGCAGCTGGGCGCCACCGCTCTTCTCAGCAACATTCTTATCGAGCTGCAGTCGCGTCTTGACCATCCAGATGGGGTTCGTCGCCGTCGAGGTCACGACGCCGGCTGCAACACCGGCTGAGAGATGAACCCAAGGGGCCTCTTCGCCGTGGTTGAGATGTTGCGAGATGATGCGTTTTCCGTTGCCGTAGACGTAAAAGTTGATGGCACGGGCCGGAACCACTCCAACCATATTGGGACCGAGACCCTTGAAAAGAGCCCGCCAACCCTCAGTTCTATACACGGAACCGAGAATCTGGAGGGTGTCGTTGAGGTGGTAGAGGGCTGCCCGGGCGGGGTTTAGACGTCCAAGAACCTGGCCTTGAGCCTCGCGCGCAGCTCGGGTTTGGGCCTGGTAAAAATCGGATTGGAGTCTCGTCTTGAGGACATCGAGGGGAGCTGTTATGGCCGCAGCCGTCATGCCACCGACACTAGAGATCATCACCCGTCAGCCTCACCGTTTCTCGTGCTTGCGTCTTGTCGCAAATCAGGTGGCAAGCAAGGTAGAATATCGACATACCCGCCAGCAAACATATGTACCCATGACTTGGCAAAGGGCAACGCCTTGACATTGCCCTGCACTGGGGTATCGTCGGGGAGGACATCGCCCGTCTCCCGCGACTGAATCAGCGCCGAATGGTCGAGGGGCACATGGGTGTGGTGAAAAGGTTTGTCGTCGCGGTTCGTCATGATGGGTAGGGAGGATTGCTGGTGCGACATGTTGATAAGAAGCTTCAATCTGCCAGAGCCTAGCAGATTGTCTCTGGTCTCGTCAGATATCGGTCGTGTAGGCGTCGTCGTCAAGGTTTTCCTCTCGTGTCCCGTGGTCGATCGTCGTTTAGATGTGAAGCATGCGCGGGACCGTCGGGAGAGAAATCCAGCTCCAATCCAGCTTCTGTATGATAAAAAATTAAAGAAGCACAAGTTTAAGATCGATCGAGGGGGAGTCGAGCGTCGATCGTTAAGCGTCGTTGGAAAGGAATGGATGGTGGTAAAAAAGAAAAGACGGAAATCTTTTTCATGAATCAGCGAAGGAAGCGACTGCGATTGCCTCCTACCAAAAAAGGGCCCTACCTCCCCAGGCACATCGAAACTTTTTTTCCGCGCCTGCCACTGGGCGCGCTTCGACCCGCCCAGAGTCGAAAAAAGTGGCACCCATCTCCGCTCCGGCCGTCGGTACGTACCTTCAGACTTCCGGTGTGGGTCCGGGGCTCCGAACATCCATCATGGATGGCATCAACAACACAACGGGAATAAGTTGGAACAAGAAATGGTATTTGAAGCGGCATTTATTCATTCGTTTCATTCATCACACGTTGGCCAAGTATCGTTGCTTGGCTGCTATCGTACCATCTTGCTGTTCTCGATCCCATTCCGTACACTAGGATCCGACAGCTCGCCTTGTTGTTTCCTCCAATGCTTCTTTTTCATACCTCTTCCGAAACCATTACTGAACAGTTATCGACCAAAGTATCTGTTATTCCGGCAATTGGAACGTATCGTTGTATTAGCTGGGCGAAGGGTTCAGCGAGCCGTCGCCGCCTCTGGGCGCGCTCTTGGGGGCCATTGCCACGGTCGTGACCAGGCTCGGTACACTCGGACCAGCTTGCGCGAGTTCATTCCCTCGACTTCCTTGATCTGATTGTGCACTTGATTGACCCAGAGCAAAAGGGAGTCGATGCCGCTCCGCACTCAGGTCGAAGCGATGCATCGAGGCAGTTGAAGGCTCCATCGTACTGGGGGGATGCCCATCGCTGCGACTGCGGCTCGGAGGCCGAGAGCCATCATCTGTCCCCAAAGTTCCCGGTGTCCTCTCCCCGGATGTCCGGCCTGCTTCGTGTCGATCGCCGAGTCGGTTCGATCGTGGATCCCTCGCGTCTAACGAATCCGGCGCTGGCCCGGTCTCTGACTGCCCGTCGATATCCATCTCGTCTCGAAGACCCATTTCCCGTTTGAGCCGTCGGAACTCCTCATCCGTGACTGTCTTCCAGCTGCACTTGGCATGCTTCTTGGTACAGCCCGAACAGGCCGTCAGATGCTTGACGCATTCTACTCGTAAGCGCCGGCATCGATCGCATGGTGGGTTGATCGTATCGCCCTTGCCCAGTTGATCTGTCCTCTGTGTAATGAGAGATCGAAAGGCAGCTTCTCGGCTGTCGACTGCAGGCTGCATCAAAGTCTCTGCGGAGTGTCCAGAATAGCGTGGAGCATGAGTCTGCGTATATGATGTACTGTGAGACGGTGATGGCTGACTGAGGGTGGTGAGGGGTACTCCAGTCACCGATGTCGATCGTGAAGGGGGCGGTGAAGTCGAGGAAGTGAGGAACTGCTGAAGAAGATCTGCATGTAAATCGTATCCCGAGCTGAAACTTGAGCCTCTTTGGTTGGAACTGTTAGCTGGAAACCTTGAAGATGGATCCTGTGCGTTTCGGCGCCGGCGAATGTCCTGCTTTCTCTGTCCAAGCCGGTGGTTGAGGATACGAGCTCTTGCCGCAACCTCGTCAGCCTTCTTGTATAGAATGGATGTCCTCTGCTCGAGAATGTCTAGTGTTGCCATTTCTGCCATTTCGTCTTCCTCGAGAGGATGATCCAGGGGGAACCGGTCGAGGGCGCCAGACCACACCAGACGCCAGTCATCTTCGGTGATCTCAACCTGAGAGCCCTTGAGTAGGAACTGGCAACATCGAGAACCATCCGGCTTGGGGACAAGGTTGAAGTCCTTGGGGTTGGATCTGGCGAAAATGACCACGTCCAGCCAGCTGATGGGGTTGGAGAAAGGCTGAAGGGGCGTGGTTTTTATTGGTCCATCGAAAAATTTCTCAATGCCCCTGAGGAGGCGTGGACCAGTCAACTTGGCCCCGAGGCTTGATGCAAGGCTCTCGTGCCTATCCAGGGCGGCTGGAGTATTGATTAGTCGGCTGACCGCAAGCCGAGGTCGGAGCATGCTTACCTTCATACTCGGCGATGAGGCCAAGGATATCGGCAAAGGTGTCGCCATCACCTTGTAGCAGACTCAGATGAGCGGTGTTTGACCTTGGGAGATAATGGATGTAGCCGGGGATGCCTTGAATGTCGAGTTAGCATATCCTCCAAGTCGGCAAGCTGTGCCAGCGCACCAAGACAAGAGAGTCAGATACAAAAGCAACAACATGTGCGTCCCTGGAGGAGTCGAGCTAGACGCTGCGTCCGGCGAGGGGGCCATGAGCGGATGGCGGGTACGTATGCCTCTTGCACGCGCCACGAGGCGAGGACGCGCTTTGGGGGACACGGGACATGCAGAGAGGCACGCGCAGGGCGATCCAACCAGACCAGACCAGACCATCTCGTGTCTCAGGCTACGGATGGGCGTCTCGGGGCTCGAGGCGGCATGACATGGCATTGCGTTGAATAGCTATTCTCGCACTGGACATACCTTGCTGTAGGGATGCGGGTGCAAGCTGGGCACGTCCTGGCTGGCCGCCAGCATCATCAACGTCACGCTTTCGTTTGGAGGCTTCCGAGTCGGAAGTGTGCCCCATCTTGATTGCTTTGATGGATGGGTGCGAATGCGTGGTCGCAAGAATGCTAGCCGGGCTTCCAAACCGACCCAAACTCTCGTCAAAATAACTAGGTGTAACCTGGGATGATGTACAGGCAGAGGGTGGTCACAAATTCGAGAGGGCTTCTCTATTTGTGAATATCGGGCTCCTGGTGGTGACTGTTAGCCTCGAATTGTACTAGGGCAGGTGTTAGAGTGACGTTGGTACCTTTTGACCGGCGCGGTAATCTTTCAGCCGCCTTTGTGTGAATGCTGGTCGAGAAGATGCAGGTAGGTCAATTCAGATATGAATTCTGTCACAGAACGTCGAGGAAACGCCGAGGTTGAACCCTCAAATTGACTTTGGGCGCGTGAAGGAGATATCCGTCGAGTGGTATGCGCACTGGGCCCGATGCGGGCTGGGTAGGTAGCTGACAGTGGGAGAGTATGGATATGAATGAAATCGCAGAGAGACTTGACGGCAGCGCGAATGAGGACGATAAGGGTCAGTCAGGTGAGTGGCGACGAGCCGAGGGATGGCGCCGCGGAGGAAGGCGGTGATGGTGATGGTGGTGAGAGAGGGAGGGGAAGAGAGGGGAAAAGGGGGCGGCAGGAACGGTTATTGCAAATTCATGGCGAGAGAAGTGATGAGTGAGTGTGCGAGATTGGATGGAAAGATGGATGGACCGAGTTGATGAGGACGGAGGCGAAGAGAGGCGGCTCGGGAGAAGCTCTCGATTTTGTAGTAGGTAGGTATGGAGGTATGGATGTTATAAGGAGGATGGATGCCAGATGCAGGCAAATGACCGCCAAGAGGAGAACAGAATGTCAAGATCCCGTCGTTACTGGTCAATCCGTCTCGTAATAAAAATCCCTCGCATGAGCTGTCGCGAGCAGCTAAAACACGACACACGGCCTGCAGGCTGTAGGGGAGGCGAGCGTCAGAGGAGGAAGAGGAGGAAGGGTAAAAAAGAAGTGGGAAAGAGAGATCAAATGTCGCTTGGCCAGGGGGGGGAGGAGGGAGATGGATGGGAGAAAGAGCTGGAGAGTCTCCAGCAAAGAAAGAAAGTGCCGGGTCGGATGGATGTGGGGGGAGGAAAGAGCTCATGGGCAAAGTCCAGAGAGAGTGTGCAGCAGCAGCAGCAGCAGCAGCAGCAGCCTGTGGAAGGATGGAGGTGTACAGGACAGTAGTGCCAGGGTCCGTCCAGTCCAGCCTGAGAATGGGAGGTCAAAGAAACAAGCTGGGGAACAACAATTGGAATGGCAGGTGCGCCCAAAAATCTCCGACTGACAGCAGGGCAGGGCAGGTATGGTACGGTACCTTGAATACTGGACTTCTGTGTGTTCCGTAACCGGGCTGTTCCCTGGACGGGAGCTGTCAAGCTCAAGCCGTTTACGCGGGCCAAGGAAGCATCGAAGAACTCCCAAGACAAATTGAAGCGCGACACACCAGGGAAAAACGTCACCGCGGAACAGGCACAAGCAGCCAGCAGACGTCAGGGCACGCACGATTTCCGAAAAGGTGGGAGAATCTCGAGCAATTTGATTTGGTGGCCACATGCCATGCACGGCCCAGACAGAACAAGCACCGCACAAGCGGATAGCGGGTTTAAACATGCTGCTAGTTACTTTCCCCTTTGGGACAGGTCTTTTTTTTTCCTTTCCCTTCTCCTGCCTGTAATTTGCTCCATGACTGACCGACCTCGAGAGGCCTCCGTCGACTCCATCTAACTCTGGGATTAAAACTGACACAAAGAAGAAAAGAAAAAAACAACTCATCAAAACATACGGGTTAGCACACGCATCGCTCTATGCGCGAGTTACCTGCCTACATGCGCCCCCCCGGACCCGTGCCGTCAAATAAGATTTCTGAGCGCCCAGGACGCATGTCGTCGGGAACCCTTGCGCCGCCAACCTTGTGCGACGCGAGACGAGGCTGTGCTGCATCTTTGGCTTGGCCATGCCGGATGGATGGATGGCTGGCGGGCGGTAACGAAATGCAGGCTGCATGGCCCTTGGACCTAATAATGTCATGTTGTATGAGGCAATATCGACATGCTTGCTGTCGTCCATGTCAGTGAACTAACGGTATGACCACCATGCAAGCACGTTAATCTGGCCGGTGCTGCATCATTAGCACCTACCGAGGCACGCGAGCGAAATTGGAGAGCGAGGGGAAAGGAAGCGGTGATAGGAGATGGGATGGGTTGGCCATGGATGCCATCAGTCCAATATGACGTTGATCTCTGCGGGCAGTGCTAATCGGCACGCTTGAAAGCTTGACCGAGCTCTGGTCCTCGGGTTGCCTACACTGGCATCATGTCCATCATGCCCTTGTTGCGCATAGTCAACAGTTGATGAACCCCATTCCCATCACAGTTCTGTTACGTGAAGGACTGACACTAGAACCAGCACATGAAGAAATTGAGGCTTTCTACTCGTCCCTTCATTGGCCGCAGCGTATCATATTGCAATTGCGACAAGAAGCAGGAATCTCATGCCAAGAGCGATGGAGACCGGCAGACGACTTCATGCCGCCATGGCCTTATTCCCGGCTGCAGCCAGCCTGCACTCTTTCTCCATCGCAAGTGACGTTCTGGCACACATATTAGCACATGCCTCCCCGCAATCCGGTGCACGTCTTTCGCACAGCCTCTAGTCCTTTTACAGCATAGCCCCTCCAGCCCCACCAAAGCCTCGCAAGTTCCAACCTGGACCCAAACCCCAAGCTCGCATCAAAACCTCCCGGGCCATCTCGAATCCCTTCAAAAAACCCACCCCCTCGACACCACAAGAACCCACCACGCATGCGCCATGTCCGATAGACCCTCGCACCGAGGCGGCCGCGGCGGCCAGGGATCCCACCCCCGCGGCGGGCGAGGCGGCGGACGCGGAGGAGGCGGCGCTGGAGCGGGAACGCACGACCGCGAGAGGACCAAGAAGGAGAACATCCTCGACCTTGCCAAGTATATGGACAAGCAGATCACTGTCAAGTTTAACGGCGGCAGAGAGGGTATGTTGCGTTGTCTCGCGCCGATCAGCGCGTCCGAGGCCAGGAGCCGCGATGCTAACCTGCGCTTCTAGTCAAGGGCACTTTGAAAGGTTATGATGCCTTGATGAACCTTGTCCTCGATGATGTCCACGAAGTTGTTCGAGGTATGTTGTTCAAGACTCATGAATTCTTTACTCCTCGTTCATTCGTCTTGGTTACGCGCCCTTATCTCATGCCCAAGCTAACACACCATCAACAGATGACGAAGGCAACGACTCCACGCGTTCCCTCGGTCTCGTCGTTGTTCGAGGCACCCTCCTCGTCCTCGTCAGCCCCGTCGACGGCAGCGAAGAGATCGCTAACCCCTTTGTCCAAGCCGAGGATGAATGAAGCATGAATCTGTCAGGAATACCCAGTTGGAAACAATCACAAAATGGTGTGAAGGAAGAACCCGACTCACAGGGTGGCCGCTTTATGGCTTCACTACGCGTGTTAGCTGGCGGAATGACGTGACGACGACTCAGATCCTTTTAGACTTGCATCTACTTACTATCACAACGTGTTGGGTTACGAATGAACGGTGACATGGCGGCACGTGGCTTGTCTAGTTCACCTCAGCCAGCCTTGGTGACTTCATGTCATGAAAAGGCACGATATCACGTTCTTCACACCAAGAGTCTTATGTTGAATCAAGGCAATATATCATGTTCATAAATGCAAACACGTCTCGCTATGTCACATCTCGCTCAGCCATTGCTCGTCCTTACATGAACCTCGGACACGCGCATTCCACAGGTCCAAACATCATGATGCTGGCCCAACTCCTGATCCTGTATAATTCTTCCATCCACCGTTCCCCGTCGTGCCAGCAACCCGTATGTCGCCTGTCCTGAGGCCCCGTCGCGCCGTCATCAGCCGTATAAAAAGACATCATATCCAAACCGTGGTGCCCCCTCTAACCAAATTGTTGACAATGATCCCTTTGTGAAGGGAGTTGTGTCGTTTTCGATGGAGACGGTCTCAGTCAGCGCAAGAATGGCCTGCCCTTTCTCCCGAAAATCCAGACCCTCGTTCTTCAACTGGAACTTGTTCTTGCTTGATGGAAATTCATCTCCCATTCATCCATGTCCTTGTTATCGAGGGTCCTGTTCTCGTCTGCGCCGTGCTGACCTCCCACGGTATCCTGAGCGGCCTCCTAGAAGCCTCGGCCTCCTGACTTGCTTGCCTTGGCAAGCTCGCCAAACGAATTCGCCAGCATCTTTTTCAGCTCCCTATAGCTGACAAGGAAACTGGTCTGCTCATCCCGACTGGTGAGGCAGATCCTCTCTTCTGTTCCGACCTCCAACTTGTTTAGGCATCGGAGCATGTGCCCCATGTCAAGGACCGGGTTGCCGTTGCCATCTACTTGGTGGAAGGCGTAGTCTCGGAATAGCTTGAGTATGTATCGTTCGCCGTTCTCGGACCAGTTTTGGTCGCCGTTGAATTCATATCGTTCATTGATGGTGGCCAGTTTCATCATCAACCTGGCCACCCTGCCGTTCTCCACCTCTCGCATCACATCTCCGTTGACCTTGTCCAAAGCTTGTAGGTTCGTGTCGAACGTGGAGGTGATTCGCCCGGCAATTCCACGTACGAATTCGTCAATTCCTTTTTGCGCGGGGGGCTGCTGGGGTGTAAGCAACCACAGGATGGTATCTCTCAGCTCAACTGAGTATGTTCTGCTCATCTGCTCCAGAGATATCTTCAAGGTACCAAGATGTATCGGCAGCGTGTTGGTTGTGAGGCATAGCAAAAGTCGGCCGAATTGGATAAAGTCTTCTTGTTGAACATCCTGGATTGATCGGCGAGCGTCAAACTGCACAACATCCAGGATAGAGCATGCGCTCAGTCTGATCCGGTTCTTGTCGGTTAGAATGATCTTGCTAGGATCAATGCATCGGGCTGCCAGGTTGGCAGAGTGGATGGCTTGAAGCGCATTAGCGATTTGCGAGATGTAACCCCAGAGGGTGCTTTCAGCGATAGGGGTCTTTGCAGGAACGCGGTTGCTGTGAGTAGGAGTCGGGGATAGATGAGCTTCAACAAGGGTCTTTGAGAGTGGAAAGTAGTTTTGGACGAAGATGAGAGAGCTGTCGCCAAAGGCGCGGGTCGTGAACGCATCCAATATCGACACCACGTTGCCGTTGCTGATGCGGCGCCATTCCTTGACCTGTCTAATGGAGTGCTCGTTGGTCAGCCGGTAACCTTCGAGCCGTCTGAGACAGTAGGTGTGGCCTGTTTTGGTTGCCGTAGCCTTGTAAAGCCAACTAGGATATCCGAAGGTGTTGGCGTTCTTGCGGTGTGTTGTATCCAGGGGAACCAGGTTGTGATAGTTGTCTAATTGTGGTAGCTGAGAGTTGGGGAGAACCTGTCCCGCAGCCTCGAGTTTCCTAGCAATCTCTTGACGCTCCTTTTCGGGAAGAAAGAAGTCGTGGGGCACGCGGTGATAGGGCATCAAATCATCTCGCTTGTGGCCAACAGGGAAGTATAAATGGTGTTGAAGGGGTTCGAGCGGAGTGGTAAAGGCGTTTTGCGGCGGGAAATAGCCAGGTCCATGGCCACTAAGAGCGCCATGATCATCAGCATAGGGGTTGAACTGAGGTGTAGAGAGGCCCGGGTTTACTGGGGGCATTGTAAAGGGGTCGTAGGACAGCCCGCTATCTTGGGCGGAACCGTTTGTGGTAGTCTGTTTGATCAGTAAGGAGACCAAGACGGAAGCAACCCGACCTACAGATGCGCCCATATCAAATGTAGGGGTAAATTCGCGGATAGCCGCAGGATTGAACACACTGCCATCGTTGTCTTGGGGCCCGACAGGGGTGGCTGCTTCACGTTGCTGTTAGTCAGGCATCACAGATGTCACTGCCGTGAGGACGGAAGGGGGCTCGTACTGCCTAAACCACGTGGAGTGAAAGCTGGAGCACTCGCGGCTTGTGAAGAGAATGTCGGCTTCTTGCCGCCGAGTCCTGCAGGTGTGAAAGATGGCGAATCGACGTTCAGCGTCTTCTTGGAACTGGAGTCGGATTTGTTAGCCATGATGCCGGCGGGGGGGCCTTGCGCCCCGGTATCAATGTTGTCGCCCATCGAGGAGAGACTGAAGTTTGCAAAACAGACAACAGCGGCGCTCGAAATAAGGCTGGGGCGGCGAATCAGATCAAGGTAATGAGGAGTTCTGGGTAATTCCAAGACGAGTGATTGTCAAGAGCTCTGACTACGGGATGGGCCAGTCGGAACAGCGCGTCTTTGTGTTGTGGGCAATCGAGTATCGGCCGATGAGCGGATATGTCAGGCGACACGAGATCTCTCCAAGCAATGGTGCTTCCAAGAACGACGCCCTCCGGGACAGCCCAGAAACCCCATGCTATATAGGCCAAGGACGACTCGAAGAAGCCGTGGGAGCAGAAAGCATGGAACACGGGTGTTGGCGTCAATTGGTGGGCTGTGTAACTTGTGGCGGCAAACAAGGTTGATTGGGCTCATTGTGTCGCAGGGTTTCTTGGGGATACCAAATGACCAAAGTACGAAAGATTAACCTACATTTCCGAGTTTGAATTGCCTTTGTTTTGATCATGGCTAAATGCGCAACCTTGATCTTCGTATCGGCAGTGGCCGTAGATGAGAACGTTTCGACAAAGCGTATCCTTATTCTCTGGTAGGGCCGAGTCAGCTCGAATGGAATCGCGGGGTGTCGGCATCGAGAGGGCGAACGAACCGCGTCCCTTGGGTCTCGGGGACCCGATCTGGCGTCGCAGATCGGCCGGTTGGTATCGCGACGTCGCCATGGTCAGTAGTATATAGTGATGAAGATAGTACCGTCCCCGTGGTCGAATTTACGACGTCTGCTATGACATGTTAGCCGGTGCGCAGCCAAAAGTGAAACGAGTGCAGTCATGGGCCAGTGGCAAGACCGAGAGAGGCGAAGGAACCATACAACGCGCAGCTTGTGGAAGAAACTCAAAGAGAAAGTAGCACCGACTTGACTCTGGCAAGCATTTCCCATGGCTCAATTGATCGAGGCGACTGGCCGCCCATGGAGGAACGAGAAGAACGGCGGGGTCGGACGGGCTGACCGGAGCAGCCTTGAGCAAACGAGGAGAAGCCAAAGGCTGTGTTCCTGGGCGATCGAGGCGCGGGCCGTCGCCTCTTGAAGCGGGAGCGAGCACTTGCGAGGTCGGGAGGGAAGATATGCAGGAGATGGAGAGAGTGTGGTGGATGTGGGCGGTGGGGGGAGTTTTGGTGGAGGGACTCGTCGCGCGCGGAGACAGTTTATTAGTTGGCACGCGGGTCAAGAAATAAATGAGACACCACACGGGTAGTACCTAACTATGCATACTACTCCTACTTTGGGATTAGATAGTCAAATAGATGTTAAAATAGAAGCTTAAAACTATTATAATAGAAAATAATACTTTAAGAACTTATATATATTTTATTATAATTTCTTTTCTAGCTATACAGCTACCCTTCGAGGGGGATATTATGATTTCTTCCTCATGTTGCCTCTACCGATACTGGCTGTTGTCTTATTTATTTCCTGACCCACCCGGTTGGGTTGGGTGAGAAGGCGAGACGGGAGTGGTAGCCCAGCGCACGCGCTTAGAGGTACTCCTGCAGCCAAACTGTATGGTGAGGTACATATGCATCCCCCCGCGCCATGACGCCAATCGTGCTTGCCCGTTCCAAGAATACAATATTCCGAAGAATACCCCCCGATAAGCAGCGCAACCGATACCTTGGTAGCTCCTGACGCGCTCCAATGCCACCATTCGTCACTGCTTGACTTAGCTCCCTCGGCGGGCATGCTCTCAATCCTCGACCGCCGGATACAAAGGATAAACCCAGCAACTGACTCGCCGAAGCAACAGGCATTTCTTACGATTATCGTTTGAGTTAAAGCAGTGGCTTGCTTTCACCCGCCTGATCAACTTGACCACGTCGCTTTGAGACGGGTTCCCGGGCCGACTGCTTGCATACACCTCGAAACTGTCCAGGTGGTTCTTGTCACGAGTGTCACCACAAAACACCAAAGTCAACTTTATCCTCATTTATATTCGGCAGCCATCCCTGCACTTTTTCCCGACCTACTCTAGCACATCCGCTCTCCGACCTCTGATTTCTGTTCCGAGAGGAGGGATACTTGGAGCACGAACCGGCATCATGGCCGAAG
Source organism: Fusarium illudens (assembly GCA_013623515.1). Classification (NCBI taxonomy): domain Eukaryota; kingdom Fungi; phylum Ascomycota; class Sordariomycetes; order Hypocreales; family Nectriaceae; genus Fusarium; species Fusarium illudens. Next base: position 14,261 of record JABFEX010000905.1, on the reverse strand, counting down.
CTGACCTTGACTTGGGACAGTTGTCCTCAAGTCAGCAGGATGCCCTCAACCAGTACACCCAAGTTACAAATCAGGAAGTCAGCGATGCTATCCCGCTTCTTCGGCGGTCAGAATGGAACGTTCAGGTATGAAACGAGCACTCCTGATCTACAGACTCGCAACGCTCTGACCTCTGAATCTCCAGATCGCCATCGCTAAGTTCTTTGACGGCGAAGCTGCCGATCCCATAGCCGAGGCCCAACAAGATATCCCTCGAGCGGCGGCGAGGCACGAGAACCTCCAGGAGAGTTTGCTGACATCCTCTGTCCGATCCTCCCGAGCTTCGCCAAGACAGCGCACCGACCCAGCTCCGAGAATCGTTCCCCAGAGCCCCATCACCGGACGATCGAACTGGATTATAGCTCTTCTTCTTGCACCATTCGGCTGGGGCTGGAGGGCGGCTTCGACTCTATTTCGAACCTTGATATATGCGCTGTCTTTCTTACCCGCATCGGTCCGACCACGGGCGGTGACGAGCAGGATTTCCACCGGTTTCAGGGGTACCAACGGACGCCGACCACTTATGCCGCGAGATACAGCTGCAAGATTTAAACGAGAATTTGAAGAAGAATATGGAGAAAACGAGCTGCCATTCTTTGAAGGCGGCGTTGCCCAGGCGCATGACCTAGCCAAGAAGGAGCTCAAGTTCATGTTGGTGGTGCTAATGTCTCCCGAGCACGATGATACCGAGTCTTTCGTCAAGGACACCTTGCTCTTCCCAGAAGTGGTCGATTTTATCAAGGACCCCGCCAACAATATTATCCTGTGGGGAGGCAATGTATTAGACTCGGAAGCATATCAAGTGGCCCAAGAGTATGTATGTACCAAGTTCCCCTTTTCGGCATTGGTATGCCTCACTCCCAAGGAGGGCAGCACCCGCATGGGAATAGCCAAACGACTTGTCGGACCTATGCCGCCGGCGACCTACCTCTCGGAGCTACGAGCTGCCATCGAGAAGTACGGCGCCGACCTGGATGGAGTAAGGGCAGAGCGGATCGTACAAGAGGTGACAAGGAATCTACGAACGGAGCAGGATTCGGCATATGAACGATCTTTGGCTATTGACCGAGAGCGCGCACGCCAGAAAAGGGAGGCGGCTGCGGCAGCGGCGGCAGCAGAGAAGCGAGCCCAAGAGGAAGCAGAGGCAGCGGAAAGACTGGAGGAGAAGCGGCAGCAATGGCGAGCGTGGAGAGCCACAACTATCGCGGCCGAGCCTCCCACCAGCGACAAGAGCGTGGTGCGGGTTGCGCTCAAGATGCCCGAGGAGTCAGGCATCGGTCGAATCGTCCGACGGTTCCCTCAAGACGCTTCTCTGGAAGACCTATATGCCTTTGTGGAGTGCTACGAACTCCTGCAGGGGGAGGACCCGGCGGAAGGTGACGAGCCGGAGGAGTACGAGCACGAGTACAGGTTCCGAATCGCATCGATTCTCCCGCGGATGGTGTACGAGCCCACCACTACTGTGACGATGGGAGAGAAGATCGGGAGGTCAGGGAACCTCATTGTGGAGGACATATCACCGGACTCGGAAGAGGAGTCGGGGGACGACGACGACGATGACGAAGACGACGAGGCGGAGGGGGAACAGTAGGCAAGTGCCAAGGGAGCAAGCTGGGGAGGCTATCTGCGACCCATGAGTCTTAGCATAGCGGTAAAGCGTCAATCCAATCCCCTCTGAGGGATAAATGTTGAATGAGCGAGTGGAGCGAAAGCGATAGACGGCGGCCTCTTTGACGTGGGTGTGGAAGTGTACGACCACCTACCGAACAGCACCGGGACAAAGTACCGTGGGAAATTTGCCGACAAGTAACCATGGATGTTTGCCATGTCACAAGGGAGTACTGAACGACAGATGTACCCAGTCCCATGGCCTGGAGAAGGAGGATATCATCGTGTCTTGTGGTAGAAGCCAGCCATGATCCATCCATGAGAGCATCAAAGTGCATGCATGATGCAGACCCTCTGTGCATGTGTCTATTGTAAAGGGCCACCCTGCTAACCGTCTAGAGCATAACGACACGCGTTCTCATCGAGTGAATCTTGTCGACGTGACTGACAAGCAACGACTCCATGCCGAGAGGCAAAGCCAAGAGTGAGTGTCATGTGCTTCCCTGAGGGGTTGATTGCGTAGGGCGATGAGGCTGTGCAACGGCTGCCGCTAGGAGAAATGGGATGTGGTTGTCTTTCTTGGAACCTCAAGTCTTCACCAGAAGCTGTCAACTTTAAAAAAGGTAAACTTGTTTATTCAAGGGCAACCTCAAGGTTTCGACTTTTTCATTAGCAGCATCTCTATTTTCTTTTCCTTCTGTTGGGTTTCTGCTGCGTAAGCCGGGCCCTGCCAATCTCCCCTTTGCCTGTCACTTTAATTCTTTGAGGTGACGCACGGGGCTTGGTACCTACCTACCTACCTAGGTATTCGACGCGCATCACGGACCCTGGACAAGTCCGAAACTTGGCAATCATTAGAGGGAGCCTACGAATACATAGAGTCGCTCTATTTTCCTCGACTGGCACCGACAACAATCGAACAGCATTATTTCTGCTCACTTGAACCTATTTCTCTATCACCACCAGCCTCATCCTTGCAGCCGGTTGCGGATTGTTTCTTCTGGCTCATCGCCGCCAGGGACCTCGAGACCCTTGACTCCCCCCGGACCGTCCTGCTAATCCCAGACAACCGGCGCTCCAATCAGTCGACGCCCGCTCCAACACCAGAGCCCATCGTCGGCCTCTCCCAACCAACATCACCGCTTCTGAAACTCACAGCATCCCTCGGCGCTTTCCCTATTTGGTCGTTCATTTCCCTTCAGCATCCTCTTAATTCTCTCTTCTTCGCCATCCTCCTCCGAAATATCTATACTCGAAAGCTCTCGAAACTCGAAAATAAACCTACCTGTCCTCTCTCTCTCTCCCCCGCGTGCGCCGCGCCCCAAACCCGTTTCCACCCCAAGCGCCGCCCGCTGTGGCGCGAGCTCGACCCCAGCCATGAAGTCCTTTAAGGGCCTCGGCGTGAATAAGATGCTCGGCAGCATCAGGAGGAAAGCGAGCAACGTTTCAAACCGTACGTTTCTCCTTGTGCGCGCGCACCACGGCGAAACCCCCATTACCCCGAGGGAAAACACCACCGCAGAAACAAACGGCTGATGGGCTGGAGCATCTACAGGAACCTCTGACGGACCCTCCGGAGCACCACCGAGTGGCACGACACCCGCCGCGACCCCCGAGGCCACAGCTCACAACAGTGTAGTATGTCCACCAGCGCGACCCATCCTCGTCTCGTCTCGTCTGGCCATCGCTGACCAGAGCCCAGAAAGCATTCTGCGAGTCCGGAGGCACATCCAAGGTAAACATTGCGCACCGGAAGCTCCGCCAGCTGTCCAATCCGCTAACATATGCTGCGCAACAGAGCGATGAAGTCCTCTTCCTCCCCCCGATCGTCGATGCCGCCGAGTCCTCCCCGGGCGCTGCCACCGAATGCGCGCGCCTCATCCGCAAGTACATGTCCAAGGACTACATTTCGCGGCCCGCGTGGCAGTACAACGCCATCATGCTCATGCGCATCCTGACCGATAACCCTGGCTCAACCTTCTCGCGTAATTTCGACCAAAAGTTTGCCGACACAACCCGCGCGCTCCTCAAGGGGGCGCGCGACCCCAGTGTGCGCCAGATCCTCATGGAGACCCTCGATGACTTTGAGCGCACCAAGATGGACGACGAGAACCTGTTGTTGCTGGTCACGATGTGGAAGAAGGAGAAGGAGAGAGCCTACAAGGACTTTGGAGTATGCCCGACATATCCGCATTCGGGAGAGAGCCGGACTAACATGATTTGTTAGGGACAACCACCTCAGATGATGATGCAACCCCCAGGGGCCTTCAACAACCCTCCTGCCAACCCACACTCGCAAAACTACTTTGCGAGGCACCACACAAATAGGCACCTGCCTGATCCCGTAGAACTGGCCAGCCGGCTTGAGGAAGCCCGAACATCGGCCAAGCTCCTCGAGCAAGTCGTCATGAACACACCTCCCAGCGAGATCCTTAACAACGAGCTCATCAAGGAGTTCGCCGACCGCTGCTCGAGCGCATCCCGAAGTATTCAGGGTTATATGGTGTCTGAGAACCCAACCCCTGATAACGACACCATGGAGAACCTTATCGACACCAACGAGCAGCTCCAGACAGCACTGAACCAGCACAAGAGGGCTGTTCTCAATGCCAGGAAGCAGATGGGCTTTGGAGAACGTACCGACTCACAGTCGCCCGGCGTTTCTCCTCAGCCCCAGGTCAATGGCTCCAACAATCACTTCAACGACGAGGTTTCCCCGTTGGGATCAGGATCTGGCGGCTACCCATACCCGAATCACAATGCCAATGTGAGTGGCAAGGGCAAAGAGACGGAATCTTACACACCGCCCCCTGGTGCACCTCCGAGGGCCGGAGAGGCAAGTTCGAGCAAGCCTCTCCCCGACGAGCCTCTTGAGAACCCCTTCGCAGACCCCCAACCAGGCGGTTCATCGAGCCACGCCGGCCCCAGCACGACGAACGATTATTTAGACCAACGCCTCGCCTTCGAGCCCTTCCATCCCGGCTTCCAACCGACTGATAGCTACCTCGGTCGTCAAGACAGCGCTGTGGGCAAGGTGCAGATGCACGGTGCTGGAGAGTCGACCCAGACCCAGACTCACACAGGTCAACACCCTCCACGACCACGGGTAGACGAAGTCTCGGACGACGACGATATCTACGATGCGCCCCGCGATACTGCACCCAGAAACAAAGAGCCCCTGTACCGGTATTAGTCGGGGGCCTCAAGCTTGGCGCGATGGACGGCATTTCAAGATGCAGGCGGCTCAGTTCGCACCCCTGAGGTTGTCTCGTCTGTTCGAGGACCCATGGGCAGCCTGAGCCGCTCGACCTGAGGCAGGCAAGAAAGTACAGCTGGGAAAAGAGGGATAATGGTTTGGATCGACTCGTTGTATTCTCGTATATGCATGAAATGGGCGGCTGGCGCGGCGAAAGGGCAGATTCCCATAGCGTTCTCGTTGAGTTGTATTGTTACTCTACCCTTAACCATGTTCAAGGTGTGGGCATCGGCCCCTCTCTCACTTTTTTCTCTCTCTCTGCCTGCCTTATTCTTTGTCGAGTTTGCCGCTGATGTCTCCGATGTTGTAGCAGGACTTGTAATCCTCGATGCATTGTCCACCAGAGTCCTCGTCTCTTCAGGGGTCATGGTGGAAGGGCCCATTCTTCAGCTCGACCGCTGTCCGGTGCGCGCAGAGTCACAACGGTCGAGGCTACGGCGCCAACGCGACCAACAAGCAGTGATACATTCCCCTCGGCCGACGCTGGGATCATGATAAAGGTGTGGTTACTCTCATGATCTTGTGTAGATGCCGTGTGGCCCATGATCCAGCAGGCTGGGGCTCGAATGCAGTCGACGGTAAGGGCCGGAACGTTGGGCAAGGAACAGAAGGCCTTGCATGTCTGGTTATGGCTCACTGCATCTGCAAGTCTCGGACTCGACAGCGTGGTCGAGGTCTTATTAGTAAGGACAGCTTCTCTGCTTCACAGTAGCACAGGCCGGGCCGAGACCTACATCGCCTTGCCATGAGAAACATCAGGCGGTCCTAAGACAGCTCTGAGGCACGCGAGTAAGTCGTCCCTCAAGGCAAGACAGGTCGAAACGACACGATACGACACGAAACAAAACGAAACAGAAGAGACCATGAGAAGGGCTCGGGCGGCGACAGAGGGGTGAGCAAGCACATGGAGGCTGGCTGCCTACCGACCTACGGTCCCAAGGTGCCGGAAACGATCGTCGTCCAGGACAAGCAGCCGGGATATCTAACGGGTTTGGGTATAACTCGGCATCGAATTCTGGTTTTCGTATTGGTGAGTGCATGCAATTGCCGTCCGTTGCAAGGCACTTGCACTTGGGCCTAATGCAACCATCAGCAGCTCCGCTGAGCCAGTCGCATTTTACCATGGGCAATCCACAATCGCAAACCCAAACTTGCACGTTGACAAGTTGCGACGGCGTTTTCCGTTGGTGAGAGCCCCCTGGACAATTTCAACCTCATCCCACCTGCTGGTCTCTGCGCCGGCATGCTGGTGGTAACCGGTACATGTCGTCGCGCAGCAGCGTTGGCGAGTGACACGGCAGCCGCAGCAGGCTCAGCTTCGAGTACTGGGGACGGACGCAGACATTCTGGTGCTGCGACCGTATGTACGCAAGGTGACGGGGTTTGACTTGTCGTCTGCTTTCACAAATCTCGTTGTGGTCCCTTCTGCCCCGCCATTGAGGGGATACGAGATGTAGGAACAACGGCCGTTGGTTGCAGAGCGTGGTTGATAGTCTTGGAGCCCTTCTCTGGTGGGTGCGCGCGCAGAGGATTCGAGGACTGACCCGCATGGCGGAGAAGCTGGCCTCAAGACGAAACGGTGGGAATGAAATGCCTTTGATGACATTGACCGGCATACCTAGATAGAGTAAGCCTCTAGTGTAAGAGCTGCGTATGTTTATCAATGCTTGATGGCGAGGGTGAATGGTGCAAGTTTTTGGTGGTGTTTGAGGGTGACGTTGGATGTGTCGAAGGAGCACTCCCCGAATAGGAAAGCACAGGTGCTGCCCATGCTTCCTTCCAGAACAAACCTTGAACACCAGCAGAGGCCTGAGCCAACAGGCACGAAACCACTCTCACATGACTTGGACCAAATCTCACCGGATATTGAACATGGTCGTTTTTGGCAGCCTGCATCTCAGACTAAACAACATGCAGCATCATCCGCGAGCGAGACCTCACCTCAGATCATGGAACCCGGCTGGTATAGGTCAAGGATCCGCTGCCCGGACCTAGAACGGCGTCAAGAATCGGCAACGGAAAGACAATGGATGTCCACCGCTAGACCAAGGAGCGGCTATGCATGCACCTCTAGACCTCTACAGCACCAGAGGCCCGGGGATCCGCAACCGTTTACCACGTCGGCAGGCAGGCATGGCGTAAGTTACCGCGCAAGACATCCCTCCATCCATCAGAGAGAGGGAGGGAGGGCCCGAAGAATGGATGACAAAAAGACAGGGGTCCTGGCAGAAATGCGATTGACTGCCCACCGCCGCCTCGCGCCGCACCCCGGCGCCGCGGCGTTTTGACACGGGCGATTGGCTCCGGAGAAAGACGCCATGAGGGGCGACGGTTCCCTTCAGAGTTGGACCCAGTCTCCCGTTTTGGGAGATTCTTGCGAATCGTCTATCAGACCTGCTACGGGCCATGAGATTGAAGGCCGAGTAGTGTGTTGCGTGTGTGCGTGTGCGTGTGTGTGTGTACGAGGCCAATGGGCAGATCGGGGACGCGCCCGCGCACCACGTCGATGCACCAGAATTTGGTGCACTCTCACAGGCGATCTGTCTGTCTGTCGGTGGGCGAGATTTGTTTGATTTGGGGCTGCTCGGCTGGTGGATTTGGCAGCATCGCCATGGTTGAGCGCTGCCTCTCTCTGCCAACACGAGATATCACCATCGTCTTATTTCTCCTGCCGCCCCCCCGCTCACGGCCCGTCATGGCTATTACGGTTATCTTGGGTGTTCAAGACAGCCGAGGCTGAGTTGGGATTACATGGCCATGCTGGATCCTGACCGAATGTCTCTTTTCTCGATGCTATCGTCGTCTGTCTCGCATCCTCCTCCTCCTCTCTCTCTTGAGAGAGACGCCTCGCGCGCACTATCACACGACTCTTCTCCCTGTACTTGATGTCGTTTTACACACCATGTCTCTGCCTTTGCCTCTCGATTCGTCCAGGCCCATTAACCTTCCCTTCCCTCCGTCTCATGTCCTCCTCGCAGCAGCTGAGTCTCCTCCGTCATCTCCCCACCCAGGACCCTGGCTTCTTCATCTGCACTCTGTGGCTTCGCCTTAGCCTCTCTCCACAGACAACTCATCCTTGCCTACCCGATCTTCGTCCCTTGGCTTAGGCGGCTCCGTCATCTCCACAAGGCTCGAGGGAGGCTCCCTCAGGTCCCCTCAGGTCGTTCGTTAGGTTACCCCAAGACGGACGGACGTGGGTGCGTGCTCGAGAGTCAGAGCTCCTCCTCCTCCTTCATCTACCTGGCTTGGTCCATGTCCGTGAGATGGCAATGCTCCTCTCACTCTCTTCTCTCGTTTCAGTCCCCTGCCTGCTCCCACGCCCCAGCAGCAAGCAAGCAAGCAACTGCTTGATGGGCTTGCATACATACCCGTCCTTGTTCCCAGGCTGGACATGTACATAACCCTGCCAGATAGCACTCCACTCCCACTCGTCCCGACTTCGCCTGTCCATCCTGGCAACCAACCCTGCTATAGTTCCGTCGCCTCGGAACTGCATTGATAGTACGGCCCTCCACTTCCTCGAGAGCCACGCCGCTTCTCATCCCGCATCGAGCTTGACCGTCTTCCATCCTTCGTTACTTTGACCCCAACCAGTCTAGTGTCATTCATGAGGAAGAGAGTTCACACGGGACCTACCCACCACCACGGGGCTTATACATACACTGGGCCCCCTTCACTTCGTCTTTGTCCACAACTACTTTACTGCTTCTTCATTGCCTAATCTGGTCCTGTTTTTAATTACTAGGACATCAACCATGCTCTCTTCAACTGAACTCATGCTCTCAACGCCCTCCATCACCCTCTCCTACTCCAATCCCCCAACTACGTCTCACTTCCCGTGCTTCTTCAACACTCCTCGACGTATGGCCGCTCCATCTAGGACGGCTCCTTCTCTGCACTCCTCCTTCAACCGCCTCAGCTCGGAGCTTCTGGTTCTCATCTTCGAACAGGTATGGACCCCTACAAGCCCCTGCTTCCATGTTTGAGCCTTTTACTAATTCGTGTTAGCTTCGGGATATCGACGCGCGGGCTGCCTTGTCTGTGCGTCTAATCTCAAAGAGGTTCGATGCCATAGCCACACCTACGGCCTACCGGTTCCTGACTTTGAACGAGCATCTTGTCGCCCCAGACGCTGAGCAGCGATATCCCAAAGTCTTTGATCATATTTCCCTTCTTACAAACCATGTCGTCGTTCCAAGCAACCTGGACCCCGACGGCATCTCTAGAGTGTTATCATGTATCAGGAGGCTGAGCTCCATTCGGTACTGACATCGTCCCTGTAACATCACTTTCCCGCTGACAAGTTCACCGGCAGTTGGCAATACATCGACGGCGAGATTCACGCCGCTGGCATGTGGCTGCCTTCTGATCTGTTTAACTCGAATGACAGCAAGCTCAGGGGGACCAAACTCTATGTCGAGAATTTGCCCATGCGAAACTTTGACAGCAACCTGGGAGACATTTATACGACAGCCATTCCCGCAAAGCACCTGACAACTTTGAAGCTGGCAAACCCGACTCCAGCTTTGTCCACTCGGCTCAGCTCATTAAAGAGTCTTCTTGTCAAGGCTTCACAGCTCAAGACATTCCACTATGAGGACCGCGGGCAGGGCACTTGCTTCAACTTTCTACCCAAAGACCGCATGCCAGCCTTTACAAATTTGCGTCTACGATCGTATGACTGGAACCACGCAGCCGAAGATGTTCGGAAACACTGGGATTTTACTCGGATGGAGTCCCTGGAACTGGTCTCTGTGCCCGTCTTTCACTTTCTGAGATCTGTGTCTTTCAAGGACTTTTCGAAACTGTACAAGCTCCACGTCGAAGACTACAGCGCCCACCTACCGGACAAGAGAGAAGATGCCACAGCTGGACTTTATCTTCTCGTCAAAAATCACATCAGGGCTCTTGAAGTTCTGGACATTACCTGCCACACCAAACTCTTCCCCCTAGACGCCATCACGATGCATCAGCACTCACTGCGGGTGCTACGATTCAGGGACCACACCGGATTCTCCGAGGATGACGAAAGGTGCCCAACCTTGTTGCCGAGTGACTTGGCGATGCTCTCGCAACGACTGAGATTTGTTCACACGCTTGAACTTGACATGGACGCGAGAATGTGTAACGCAAGCGCGTTCCTGCGAGCGGTTTGTGCTTTTCCGGCAGTCCACACTCTCACCCTTCACGTCCAAACGGTCGTTCAGCCTTTCGAAGACATGGCTCCGGGAAGTGACTACGATTATGAAGCCGCAATGAAGACTTTCAGACTACTCATTCAGGAGAAACATGCGTCGAATTCCTCGGCCTCTTGGAAGCGAATTACCATCAATGTTGGAGGCTGGAAGCGTGTCATGGTTCGGAGATTGAGCAGCGCATGGCGAAGGCAAAATGAGATGGGCATCTACGCCGAGAGGTGCTTTGTCCTCGATCAGGATCCTTTGACCGGGAATATGGCAGTACGGGAGGAGGTGTGCGTGGAGAACACAAGTCGCGGAGGAAGCCCGATTCCATGATGGTTTCAGATCGGACAGTTCCTCAATGCATCAACACTCCCCGACGACGACGGTAACAAGAGAGATGAGACAAATCCAGGCATGAGGACAGCTTCACGATGATCCATTACATGTCACGACTCGTGACGAGCCGCGTCACGGGCTTGGGTCCCTGCCAGGCTAACAGCATGAAGCCTGGTGCTGGGTTGGGTAGCCGTGAGGCTGACGGTCGCTGGCTAACAAGCATTGAGCCTGACAATGAGCATGAGCAAGGCCAGGTTCATGCTCTATAGAACTTGGCCATGATGAATATGACGACGAGATGGGAGATGGGAGATGGTCAATGTGCACACAAAATGTGGAATGCGAGATGAGATAGATGATTTACGATCAACACGTACCTACTTGAAGAGAATGAATGGCCCACGCCTACCTATTGAGTGTATTCATGTTAGCTATTAGTCATTGCATTGTACCGTACCTACCTATTAGGGAGAGGATATTCGGTATGCCACTAAGGTCAAGGTTATCTTTACCATATCCTCATCAGTATCTCTTCATACCTATAGATAATGGCAATCCTAGGGTAGGAGAAAGAGATCTAAGATACCTAAATAAGAGCTTATATAGTCCCTTTGGACTGTTTATTTAATCATCTGCTAAGATAAAATGTAAGCTATGAATGTGCGTCAAATAGCCCAAGCTGGTCATCAGTCATCGCATTCTTTGTACCGTATCTATTATCTGCAAGTCCCAAGGCCGTCTTATTCGACACAACGAGTGTGATTCCTTCTAGCCAGTGCATGCCTGCCTGCCTACCTTGATCCGACTCCGTCTCGCCGCTTTGCCTCTTGAAAGAATATCTTCCCCTTGCACGTAGTTCATTTCGCCTCAAAGAGAGGAGGGGTGGGTGGCGTTGAGGTCAGGTTTGGGCGAGAAAGGATGGTCTCCTTTCGCCTCTTCGCCCCTTCACCTCCTCCCCTTTGCCCTTCTGTCCTGATCTCCATATTATCTCCGCCATGTTCACCTTTGATCTCGTGTGTCTTGCTGTTCCAGCGCATCAAACTCGTCCGCTCCGATCCATCAGCCTCCTGGTCTACCTGTGATGCTCGCTCCAACTCATTCTCCGAGACCCAAAGAACCAACCGCTTGGTACCCGTCAAGCAGTAACCAAGTGTGTATGGAAGAAGTACGGCCTGTATCAGTGTCCAGTATCCTACACTACCACAGTTTTCCCGACGTAGATAACATGCCTCAAACATCTTTGGCCGTAGCCGAAGGCTTCACTTTCAGCATCATGACCTGCCAGTGCCCCATCATTGTCAAACCCGCACGCCCCCCTCGCATCTTCAGACCCTGAATCAAGGTTCTGGCTTTGCTGTTCGAGGATATCTGCCACAACATCGCCTAATCAATACCGACTTTGCCCAAACCCCTAACTCATCCCAAACACACGACGACCCGAAAAGATGAGACCCTCGCATCTCTCAGACACCACTCATTCGGGATTAATATCCACCGAATACTCGCCCAGCCTCAGATGCTGGCACTCTAGGTCATAGAGCTCCCCCTCGCGGACCTTGTTGGCCACGATATCATGCCGAGCCGGATTATCCTCCATGAACTGCCGTACTCGATCGACCGGGACCTGGGAGTTGTCGCGGTACCGGAATCCAAAGTAAAAGATGGTCTCGAGGTCCATCTTCTCTAGAGCTTCCGCCACGAGGAGCCCGCCGTTCCTGTGGATATCTTGCCACTCGTCGGCTAGGTGAGTACCGCCAAAGTGATCCTGCTCTCTCTGCCGCAGTATGGAGAGAAACCGTTCAAGCTCATCAACGTGGGAATCATAGAACTGGCGCGAGGCGAGGAGCTCGGGGGAGTTGCTGACGAGCCACAGGGGCGGGTTGAAGAGCTGCAGAGGCACGACACGACTCCATTCCCACCCCAAGACGGCAACGATGCGCATGTCCTCGTCGACAATGATGTTCCGGTCGACAAGGTCACCGTGGGAGAGCACAAAGGGCTCGTGGTCCAGCCCCTCGTCAAACCACTCGTGGCGCACGAAGCGGTCGAACTGGTACAGGTAGTACAGGGTCTGCTCGGCGTCGTCCTGGTCTTGGGTCACGGCAGGGCTGTTGTAGAAGACGTTCCACGCCATGGCCAGCAGTATCGACACGTATTCCATGGCTGTGCGCACAGGGCCTCGAGGGCCGCGGACCTCTCGCACGCGCGAGGGCTGTAGGCCTGCCAGCTGCTGCAGGTTGAACTCTGCCGACACGGGGCCTTGGAGGACGTCGACTTCGTCCTCCTCGCTCAAGGCGAGGACTCCAATCTCGGTAAACGTGAGGCCTCGCAGCTGCACGTACATGTCGGCCAGGCCTTGGTACAGGGTGGTCCGCTTCTCGACCGAAAGGCCCTGGATCCTCACGTCCGAGAGCGGCTTGCCCTCGACGTACTCGAGGATGACAAAGGAGGGGATATCAGCATCGTCGCCGTCATCGAGATTCGGTGCTATCACCCTCGGGATCGGTATGGTCGTCTGCGACACCAAGCTGCCACAAGGCCCATCCGTTAAACCATGGTCTCATAGGGGGGGACCTCGATGGGAGCTCAACTGCATCGTCACCACCTCCCTCTCGACCAGCTGCTGGGCGTCAAAGGCCAGGCACGGTGATATCGGCACGCGCACGACCCATGAGTCGCCGTTGGAGAAGCGCACGTAGTAAGACATGATGAAGCGGCCGCACTTGGGCGGCTGGAAGAAGTCGCATTCATCGCCGTTGTGGTACGAACTCGCGAGTCGCCGGATCGAAGACTCGTCAATCGTCTCGATGAAACCGTCGCGCTCGCTCTGGAGGCGATCCTGAGCGATGAGGTCGACCATTTGAGGAGAGGTGATGGAGGAGACAAGAGGAGTTGATCGAGAATGCGCCATCTTCAGCTTCAGCTTCAGGGCGCATGCAGAGTCGGATTCGGGTTTGCCCGCAAAACCGTGATTGGCTCCTCAACAGCCGTGAATACGAGGTCTGCTTCTCAGCAAAGCTCAACTTTCTCCTGGGCGTCGTGACAATATTCTCGACCGAAGATCTTGATATGAACATGATGCCTCAGCTAGTCAGCATCATGACGTCCAGGGACGGGAGATGCTCGGTGACGAGGATCATGTTGGCTGGAGAATGACCAGGCGAAGCAGGTGATCCATGTGAGACAGAGAGAACATCTCGATAAGAAGAGTCGACAGCCCCAAGTTGAATAGTCGCTTGACCACAGAAGAAGCCATCACCTCTCCCAGCATAGACAAAGTCAACCCGCTCCTCTCCCCTTTACCCCCGATTATCTCCTGGCTCCATCTGCTCGCCTACGTAGCTCATCCGTACTAAGGCCCAACCCCTGTCGCCTGTTGGTCCATCCCTTCCCACCCGCGCGGCCCTTCCCGTCCCTCTCTCCCGCAAATGCTCGGCCTTTCCCAACCCTCACGATGCATCACGGCCGTCAAGCTCAGCCTCGACCCTCGCCAACGTCCAGGCCTCAAAACAATCCCCAAATCCCATATATTTTGGCCCAGAAACGCTCCCGCCGTCCCTCTTGACGTCCCGAACCCCTCACACGGTGTGGAGCGTCTCCCTCCCCGGACCCCCGGCCCGGCCCAACCGCTGCCCTGCCCGCATTAGTCCACTTTGAGGCGACGAGCAATGGATCAAGCGAGACGTGCCAAAGTGGGAACCTGGGGAGCGCGATGAGACAAGGGCGACATGTTGACGCTGTGACGAGCTTGGCCGCCGAGATACCGCCAGCGCAGTCGCTGGATGGGTGTTGCGAGTTGCAGGGGGGAGCATGGGGGGCTTGGGGCCTCACTGTGAGTT